>JAHDVE020004211.1:0-98321 GCA_022606495.2 Halesus radiatus
AAACACAATATGTAACCTCAGCCCTCCGTGCCGTAGATTTTCCCTGAGATTGACACGACGGAGTGACGGCTCTGTGCATGTCACTTTAATATCAGAGCCCCCGGGGTTAAGATTATGTCCCACTGCACTGCGGCAGCCCCCCCAACGTACCCCCAATATCCCGCCCCACTCCAACTCCCACAAAGTTACCCCACTCCACCCCCAACCCTTTATAACAGTCAAACCCCCAATCTGGTGTAACCCACATTTCTCGAGACGCCACTGGGTTAAGTGCTCTTAGAAGTATGGGAAGCTAAAAGCTAGTTTTCGAAGTAATACATCATTAAATCGGGACCTTTTATCTTAAATAACCAAGAGATTGTGTTTGGCAACCTTCGTGGAAGGCCGTCTTTGTTTCTAGGTGAAATTTATTTATTATTTGAGTAATTTGCCTACCATATCATTGCACTGACTGAAGTACAATATCATAAGTTTAACTTTATGTCGTATGCAGAACTGTGTATGTTTTTTTTCAACGATATGTTAAGTGTATTTATAATTTTGGTATATATTTTGCCCAACATTCTAGGGCTAATATCCGCAATAAAATTGATTTAAAAACATGCTTCATTTAGAACATTTTCGATAAGTAAACCAATTTAGGCATTATAAAAAAAAAAGATTATTTATTTAAATATTCCTGACACAAGTAATTATTCTAATAATAAGAACGTAAGGTTAACATGACTAATAAGTTCACTGTCTCTCTCACTAGTATGTTCTGTTCTGGGTTGGACTGTATCACATTTCTAACTTTCATGTCATTTTTGTTATCTTTTGTTCTAATATGAATTTTATATTAAAAAAAACCTCTCTAACTATCTTCCGCTGGTCATGGCATCAGACTGGTACAATTAAAACTAAATCCATGGTATACTCGTACATATATAGCATCTATGTCTGGAGTGAGTCCCATTGCTCTTTCTGGTTTTGTAATTTTTTTATGACTGAGAAATTTGTTTTATTGCTGACGGAACGGCTTTAACAATTATATTTAAACCTAGTTTTACGGATTATATTGTTTAATCATTGAAGAAGATAATATTAACAAATCCCAAATGAAACACGAATCCGAAAAAACAACAGAAAAATAAAAATGTATCAGTCGCATCTGGGGCTCGAACCCAGGACCTCTGTCTATCCGGGAAAACCGATTTGCCGACTAAGCTGATGAGACCAGTTCAATTTATGCCATCTACACCGATATCATACTTCATGTTCAAGACTTGTTAATATTATCTTCCATTTTAATGATTAAATATTACAATGAGGTTTACAAACTTCAATAAGTTATAAAAAAAATGGATTATATTGTGTTTGTTTACTGAATTTGTGGTAAAATTTTTGTTACATAATTTTTATTGTATCGGCGGTTTGTGATTTCTGTTTTGTTTGCTAAAATGAGTTTTATAGGAGTTGTGGTCCTGTATTTATATAAACTACGGGTAACCTGATAATTTTTAATGTGTCGATTTGTAAAATATTTTATTTTGTTACAATAGGTACACATCGGGATAATATCCTCCTTAGAGTTCGCCGTAGATGTCTGCGAAAAAATTCTCACTTACATTTTACTCTGGTATTTTATATGTATATCCTATTTACGTTGTAGAAATATTTGCTTCTCTATTTTTAATACAATTTTACAAATGCTTCAATTTGATTTATTTAACAATTTAAACGTAGTTATTACACTATATTTTTTTTGTTTAACGGTCAGCACTCAAAAATGAGCATTTTGCGGGATGCTAATTTAAGAAATACTACGCATGATTTATTTGTTAATTCTATACGGGTAATGCGTAAGGCATGTAAGGTTTCAAAAGACCCCCAAACTGTAATCTTTTAAATTATACGTATTAGAATTGCACCTATTTTCAGATATTTTGGAACGTATTTCATAGAATTTAAGGATTACAGATTTTTGTGTTTGGAAACCACATATATTTTCCCAACCTCCCATATAGAAATTATAGATAAATCATTTGTGGTATTGCTTGAGTTTACAACCTGTAAAGTGATGTTTACAGCCATTTTGAGGGTTGATCCTTAATATTTTATCTGATCCGAAAAATAATTCTATTTTTTATTCTATGAAATTCCTCATCTTCCTGGGGTTATTATTTTTATTTTTTAACAAGAAACCTTTGAGAACGTACGCAAATCTGAAAGGTTTGCTTTTTTATGAAAACAAATCGTTATGCTAAAGTAATACATTTAATTCACCGATGTGAGAAATAAATCACATGATATTAGTCAATGATAGTCCTTTTTTAACATATCTGGGTCAAAATAAATTCTGTAGGCTATTTTTACAAATAATTTTTAATACTGCATATTTTATCACTTTCGGTAGGTAAATACTAATGGCTACTGGCTACAAGAAATAGCAACATAGAAGAAGTACCTACGTACCTACTTAAGTAATAAGTACCTACCTAAGATGTACCTGCCGAGAAGAAATATTTAAATGACGTTACTACTCAAAAGCAAAGTGAAAAAGTATTATGGTTTAAAAAATTGGATATTGCTCAACAAACACCGATTCCGATAACGTAAGTTTTATAAATCTATAATTAAACGTATAATGTATTGATTGTTATTTAAACATGAATAAAAAATCATCTCATCAAAACTCCCTGTTTGGTTGGCATCACTGAACTGACATCACGCGGAGGTTCGGGCGTAAATTCCTTTCGTGTACATTCATTCCGTGTGACGCTTGTGTGACGACACCCACCCCTCACCTCCTACCGCTCGGGTTTTAAGAATTCAAGCTTTGAGAATTAAATTAACTACGACAACGAACTTTATAAAAAATATAATTACTGGTATCTAATTTAGAAGGTTGAGGTTAATAAAAATAATTTTAAAAAATACGAAAAATAGACTAGCATTCAATAAAATAAATTAAGAAGTATCCTATGAGAATACATAATATAATAATATTATATTAAATGTTGGTGACATGAAATTGAATAAAAAACAATTACAAACACTATCAAAAGTTTCGTAATAATACTCATTTGCATTTTCACCACCTAAAATCCATACGGAAATACTTGTTGTCGCATTATTTCCAATTTGACGCCTAACGTGGGATATATTCTACAATCTGAGAGAGTTGTAATATACCATACTATGGAATTCCTCTTTTATCAATTGTATACCAAAATTACCGCTTCAAGTCGAAAAACATGACTTTCGACGGTTAAATGTTCACTTAAACATGTAGTGGGGTGTGAACCCCGGCATGCCTGGGGGTGTAAACACCCACCACCCAAACGGGCGACATTCCACGTTCCTAATAGTTACGTATTAGCGTCATTTACCACCATACGTCACGGGGACATATTTTACCCCAGTAATGAAACAACAAGCGGGCGGGGGCTTTGTTTGCACCCCGTGGAAAGCGCGGGGTTAAAAACAGATTTATTTGAGGGCCGGAGTTTATTAAATTCTTAGGCACCTCGAGTGTTGGAAGAGAAAAATTGACTCGGCAACACGTTGAGAATAAAATAGTGATAAAATGGAAATAGATACATTAACGCCAGGAGATTGGGAATAAATTATGAAGAAGATGTGACGGTTTTATTTAATCGATGTAGTAAAAATGCTATTTTCATACAAGTATACATTTGTCGTTTGTAATTTAAAATGTCGGGTTAACAAACTCTGCATAGGTAACATTTTATTAATTTTTTTTTTCTATTAATAATAACATAGCAAAGAACTCACCAATTACTTGCGCAATCACAATGTTAACCTCCTTCGAATACTTACTCTACTTACATTTTTTCTGTAACTCTTATGTTTATTTATTAAAGAGACATTAAATTATTTAAAAAAAACTTCACTTGCCAAAAAAAAAATTACGTATCTGTGCAATATAAATTATATTAAAAAAAAATACGTATAGGCAATTACAATTCAAGAGCATGTACTTCTTTATTTCATAATATTTCTCTATACTTCTCCACATCTTCTCTCCACACTCTTTCTTCCCTTTTATTATTATTGCGTATACCTCTAATATTTAAGAAATCTTATTCCAGACAAAATTTGTTGCAAGGACACACGTAATAGGTCGACTTTAACTATATAAATGTAATGTACCTATATTATCATTATTGTAATAAAACGTACTGTGTAAATAGTTTATTTTACAAATAATTTCAAAGTTCCATCCGAAAATTATTAAAAATCGGCATCTTTGCGAAATTACTTTTTTTATAAATAAATAAACCTCTCTCCAGCGCATTAAAAATGTGCTATTGCTTTAGAAGAAAAAAAAGGTTTTGTTGTGTATTTAAACCTAAAATCTAAAACAAAATTTTGTTTAATGTAGGCACCGCTTGCGTTCCTCTTAGAACTAACGTATCTTGTTCGAGAAACATTGTTTTTTTTGTTTGCCATACTTAACTAGACTTTCAATTTTCCTGATCACGTGGAACTATAGTATCCCTGTTGGGATAACTTGTGATAATAATAATATAATAATAACAAAGCATTTATATAGCGCAGTTTTGTGTTATTTCACTTCAAGTGCGCTTAACTCTAAATAAACTTAAACATGATTAAATAACTCCATTCAGTGGTATTCCTACAGTGCTATTTTTACATACTATTTATACATTCTTAACATATTACATACATTCTTGCTTATTCTTAATATTACTCCTACAGTACTCCTTAGGTGCATATTCATAAAAAAAATTTACATTATATTATACAGTATACATATGGCTATACAACAATAATACATTCACAATATTACTACATCCTGGACATCTTGGTGATCCTGGACAAAGTTGGAATTTTGCATCCTGCAACTAACATTCCGATTCCGAATAGAGTTATGTGCAAGGCGATACTGAGAGTATCTACCATAAATCTTTAATTGTGGATAAAGATATTAAAAAAAAAAATTATATTTACCATGTAACTCTCATAAATGTCGTCATTTTTGATGATCCACACCGAATATAGAGTTTGGACGTATTGGTCCAGGAGTCAATGAGCTTAACGCTTCATCATGGAGTAGTGAATCTCATCTAATGTAGTAGGTTTTTCGTCCGCTTGTTATATACTCTTTCAATACGTATCTAATTTTTTTAAATAATTTGTTTCAAAATGATCGTACAAGAAAAATATGGACGTATTTTCTTTTGACACGAATATTTTGGATGGTTATCCAGCTTCCGTTGATCAGGATATACAAAAATGTACGAATATCTATTGTGAAAGCACCCCCCATCAAATTAATGTCCCGGCTGTCAAATTTCCACGCTTGATTAGGCAAAAAAATGGTTTGCCAGATTTAATTAATGTTTGATTGATTGCATTCGTTAGTTAGGCCTTGTTTCCGTTTGACAAGCTGTACAATAATACATTGATCTTTCCGTTTCCAATTGGCCCCGGTAACCAAAGTAAATGTTTATTAGGCGAATGAATCCCGGAGATGGATATCCCCCATATCTCAACGTCAAGAACAGCCTCAGTCGGGGGGTGGGGGAAGGTTGGGGGAGGAATAGAGGCTTTTTAGACCAGGGGTGGCTAATCGCTGGAGGGTGGTGGCCAAATCGATCCGGGTATCGGTCATTGTCAACTCTGGTTATCGGGAGAACAGCAATTGGTGCAGGTAAATGTGAATCTTAGTACTTAATGCATTTTCCATCCATTGGTTTTATTATTTTTTCTTCTTTGTAGATAACAATATAATACGAAAGTTAGTGATAATACGTAAAAATCGTTTTTTTTTTAATAAAAAAGAAGTGTTTTTTTTTCACAATATGTGGAATATATTTTATTGGGTGTTATTATTACTCTCAAGTACAGACAGGTTTCTAAAACGTTGTAATCCGTCTCGTTTATTGCATCCATACGAGTGTACCCAAGTGCTTCACCATCCTTTGTTAATATTGGCGGACGATACGTTAATCTACAATTCAAATGAAGAGGACAAAGATGCAATAAATAAAATGAATGAAGACCTACAAAACATAGAAAAATGGCTGAAAATTAACAAGTTAAAACTGGAATATTATCAAAAAATAATGGATAAGGCCAAAAACTGCACAGCATTGGTTTAAATTTGACGATTGACGGTGAAAGTGTTAAAAAAGTAATTCAAATCACTAACCTAGGTGTAATATTGGATTCAAAACGGATTGGATTGCACCGCAAATTTTGAAAATGTGTTAAAAGAGGTATAAATAAGTTAATTTTCTTGGAAGACTGAGAAATATACTAAATGGAAACACTACAGAGCTAACTTATAAAACTTTATATAGTTGCTCCACATATAGATTATTGCTCTACGATATTATATTTGGCCAATGGAGGAAACCTAAACAAGCTTGAAATGATTCGAAACAGACCTATGATATGTATACTAAGCAAAGGCAGAAAAATCAATAAAACGAGAGCTGGTCTTGATTAGTTTCCAATAAAAAAGAGGCTGCTTTACAATTATTATATTGTATTAATTTTTATACTTAAAAGTCTGAATAACCATGTGACAAAGTATTTTGTTGATGAAATTGTTTTAGTAAAAATGTACATACTTATGAAACCAGAAATGTAAATAGAATTAGATTACCGCATATGAGAACAACAGTCACAGAACTGTTAAATGTATAGAGAACTGAAAATGTATAATGATATTGCCTTAAAGTCTGAAAAATGAATCTGTTTAAAAAGTTGTTATGCTAACTGTTAAAACAATAATAATATAAACATTGAAATGTAGCACGTAAGTATTAGTATTAGGGCGCTGTTCGGCCTCCCTTGGAGATGCAGCACCTCGCAGATGTTCGCAGAGGGAAGGGTGCATGGGTTCGCTGCTTTGATGCGCCACAGAATAGCCGGGACGAGTCAGCGCTACCGGAGATCGGAAAACACTCTTGTCCAGGCCGTCGCCCAGTGGCAGGGCGCGCCCCTACATCGTAGATGGAGAATTTCCCTCAGACCACTGTAGCATAAGTGTTATATATGTTATTTTAATTTAATTTAATTTTAATTTTAATTTTAATTTAACTTAAAATGTATTCTTTTTATATGGCAGACAGAGTATTGCACTCACCGCTTTGTTCTGCTGAAGTAAAACTTTTTTTTAATTATTATTATTATTAGTTTATAAACATTAAATGTAATATAAACTAAGTCAACAAATAAGAAAAAAGATTAAACGTAATGTTTCTACTAAAACACAACAATAAACATTAGATTTTTTTTCAATTATAAACTAACTTAACTCAACTGTCTAGATCTGGTCACCAAACAAGGCTAAAGTGATTTCAACTTTCCGCTCCCTATCGCCTCACAAGCTTTGTTGCACCCCATTTGGTGATCCCATCAGTTCCGGGCACTTGGAATTTTTGTGCGGCATTCATAGAAGAAAACAGAGTAGAATATCACTTCGAATGAAATGAGAGAAAATGATGCACCATTGGAATAAATTCGATAATACTTTCAAATGGAATAAAGCATAATTTTACATCGATCAATACATTTTTTGCTGGTACAATATTTACTTGAAATAATCTTTAAGTCACGGTTAATGAGAATAATATCAATGTGCTCGATATAATTCTGAGGGTAAATATGATATTGAAATGTTAAATTCATCAAAGCCGAATTACATTTTGATCATCCGAAGATAATTCAAGGCAATCCGCTCCGGTACCGGGAACCTATTCATATTCATTCATTAAATCTCTTCCTTCGTTTTCTGCTTATAATATTATTCCGCTTCTTCGCTTTAGGAACAAAATACGAAAACTTCCCTCCGCCCAAGTTTATTCAAATGAACGGACCTTTCCGCGGTTTTAAAATATTTCATTAATTAAGATTATGCACGGACGGGAAATTTCCGGACGGAAGATGGGTACCGCCAGGGGCGACAAAACTTCAATGTTTTTAAAGAAGAGTCGATAACAGATCTTCAACATTTTTTTCTACTTGAGGGTAAACGAAACGTGTTATGCCCTCACAGATGGGGCTAATTTAAATATTTCAGAAATAAACACGATTGGCAGCTAATGCTTTAAAATATTGAGGTGAATTGTTTGTTGGCGGGTTTACACACGGAATATGAAGTGGAATAAATTGTTATTGTTAGTTTAAAGTTCAAGTCCCTCAAGAAACTTTTAAAAATACCGTAATAATGTTTTGTATTTGTACAAGTTTCTTGAAGGACTTAAGCTTTAAACTTTTTACAACAATTTATTCCGTTTCCGAATAAACAATTCGTTTCAACGATTAAAATCAATTAGAGTTAAAAGTGATTTACTAAAATATTTTAATTATCACATGGTTCGCTATGTTTGGTGACTTAGTAGGAGTGCACGGATTCATGGGGTGAGGTGTGTTCATGTCTTGGCGGCGGATACGTCTGCCCACCAACTGCGTGGTTACCGAGAAAGGCCGATTGAGGGAGACTCGTTGGGCTCTCCAGCCGGACTCTATCGACACATCATTACCTTGCTCCGCAGTAAGGGGGGGAGGGTGATTGTAATATCCCCCCCCACATTTCTTGCAATTCCTCATACCTTTTCCTTCGCAAAACTTACTCTCCTTTCTTTTCTTAAAAATACCCTCCACACAGCATCCCCAAAGATGAGGGCCATGAGGGAAATTATTTTCCTCTGGGCCTCTTGTGAGAGTTAGCACCGCGCCGAGTTCGACTCCTCTATCATGACAAAAGCAACATCACCGCTTATTATGATGGCAGTAGGAGATTTTCAAATATTGTCAGGTTACGAATTTAACAGGGTGGCTTAAAATGAATATTCTCTTGAAACGATATATTTCAAAAGATGGTCGTTTATAGCCTGGTTTAATTTTTTACAGGTGAAAGGATTTAAGTTTTAACAGGATTTAAGTTTCTGATCAACAATGACTCTTCCTTCTCTTCTTTACATTTATCATTAAAGCAACTCTGCAAGATACATTCATTGCATAAAACATTGATGATTTATTTTTTAAATTGCGCCCCTGTACGCAATACTTTGGTCTCTCTGCCAAAGAAACTTCGTCAAGTTGGGCCGTAATAAAATTATACGAATATAAACGTTGGCCAGCTGTTATCGAAATTTCCCAGCCACAACGCAGAGGTATAAGCAAAGTTTCCGGCCGAAAGGAAGGGCCAAAAAAAGTAATAAAGAAAAAAGTTTTCCACAGTTTTTGTTTTAAAACGGACGGTCTCCACAGTTTTTGTTTAAAACACACACTGGTTAACCACTGCCACGGCCGTGTCACAACGTCACTTTAGTGTCATTTCATCGGAGAGTATCAAAGCATTATGATGTAGAACAATATAATTATGCTGAAAAAATAAAATATATTTTTTTGGATAAATCGTAGTATTTATTTAATGTTCCTGTTTTACAGTGGCTTATTACATCTTAAATTCAATTAAATTTATTTTGCGTATAATGGGGATAACGTTATTAATAAGATAACATATTTTAACCACCAAATAAATAATGAAATATTGTGTTCCTTCATCATTTTAGCTAATTTATTGATAAAAATTTTCTGTTAACCTCCGGTTATCATAATACAATATATCCCACCTCCGCAACTACTCCACCGAATGTAAAAAAGGTGTTTTATGATAAATGCTGCGTTTGATAGTGTTAGATTGAAAGAACACTCAGCAAAAATCCCACATCATAAACTAACATAGTTACTGCAATAAACACCCCTTTTTAAACTTTCGATGAACCTTTTGATGTTGTTTATTCTGCTTAACTGTTACTGTCGGTTATTAGAGCTCTGAAGACTGAATAACGTTATTATTTATACTTTCAAATTGTGAAATGCATGCAAAATCTTCAAATGTAAGTATCTCAGATTGACATAGATATTTAGACTTAGTCAGTAAAGTTACGTGTTTTCAATATATCCAACATATCAGGTATAAATATTTTTAAAAAAATCGGCATTTGCTGAAGGAAATCTTTAGGCGGTATTAACGATTTTAAATAATTATTATTATGTGTAAATCAAAAAGCTTTTGAGAAATCCCATTGACCTTTGTTTCAATGTTTTTGACTCACGACAGTAAAATTCTACGTTCTTTTTTCTAACAGTCCAAATTTTGAACTACCTGAAAAATACCACATTGTTGGTTTTGAGGAGTCCTCAATAATTAATTTCAACCTGTGGGTTTACAAATGAACTTTTTTCGGTCCACACAGAAATGTTACTTTGCTTACTCATATTACTTGAATTTACCATATTACTCACACACAGTCAGTGCCTATGTGAGTTCCCTATAAAAAAAAATAATGTCTAATACAAAATTATTACATTTGTGGTAAATATAATTATATTATGTATTTCCAAACACATTTTATGAGTACTATTAATTTAGTTTTCTTCCTAAACAAATTAAAATGACTAACACAAATCACACTATGTAAAAAAATTACGACCATCACGTATTTTAGCTTTGTGAATATGTATTAAACTTAGCTTACTTAAACTCTACTTATGTATTATAATTAGTACATAATTTAAAAAAAAACTTATCATTTTACAGAGGTACCTTTGCATGTTACCCATTCACAGGCGCCTTAGTATGTTCCCGGTACATACTTACATTTGGTTTCATATGTATGTATCTATGTAAAAATAATTGGAAAAAATAAATAAAATTAAAATAAAATTTCCGTGAAAAACTGAAGTTATCACATTTTTATTGTGTGCACCTACACCGCTGTTAACGAGGATATGCTGATTTAGATAATTTACAACGGTATGAAAAAAAAAAGAAATGAAATTACACAACGATTTAAAAAATGTTCGAAACCCATTGTGTTTAACCAAAGCCAAAGGCTTCGAAATTAATTCCCGGAAATCTGCCGTTACTTGCCGAACATTTATCCGCCTTTTTTATAATTTACATTTTAAATGACTCCGTCTAAATTCGGTACAATAAATATAAACTTATCACCACTGGCATAGAATAAACTAGGTTGTGATTTCTGAGAATTGTTTAGTTAAACTATCTGTCTTTGTCATATGAATATATTTGGAGTTAGTGCTAAGATGGATTAATGATATTAGTTTTGTTTTCGGTACGTATGAACAATAATCAAAATTACGTGTATCCGGAAAATACTTTTGAAGTGATTCCACTATAATTACATATTATATTATTGTCGTCTTTGCACGTCTCTGTGTGAAGAGGAATATTCAAGCCAATGATATTACTACAACACGTGTGTCTTGTCACCACGAATATAGGACGTAATAGACAAGAATCTTGAAATGTTTAATGTAAGCCTAAAAAGGTGTTTTTTATTTATTTTGTGAATAATTTTGTAAAAAAGGAAAAAGAAGTTAAGCAACAGAAACCATCGCAAATAATACTAGCTATGAAACAGTAATTTTTAAAACTTATTCCTTATATGCGTTCATAATTTTCTGATGAAAAAATAAATTATTTAGTAGTTTACGTTTATACTTTTCGAAACATAAAGTTCTATCAGTAAGATCAATTCTTTGGTCCAAAATTATATTTTAGCACATTAATAACCCTATATATAATACAAATAGACTAGACCACATTTACAATACTCGTCTCAATTTTAATGAGGGATAAATGGTTCATAAGCATACAAATATGTACAATACAATAATATACATGGACGAAGAAAGTTAGATGACATGATTCCTGGCGGTTTAAATATGTTACCCGCTGAAATTAAAAGTGGTATTAAAATAACAGTTAAGGGGGCAGACTCAAATATGGCGCTAAACGTCACTTCGCAGTATGCTAACGTAAGCAATACAACACATAATTTATCTGCAAATTCTTAACAGAAAGTTATGAAAGTGTCTAAGGTTTTCAGTGATGTAAATTCTTAAAACTGTAGTATTTTACATTATATATGAAATACCTACTGTAATTTTAAGTAAAACGCTCGACAGGGCCTTCGCCGTTATGTTAACTGCACCCATTACAAACATATTTAATTAAAATCCTTCAACAATCTCAGAATAAATACGATCAAGAACCAAGACCGTTTATTAAAAATAATTCAGTAAATCTAGATTTTCACTGTAATTCCCTCAAAGTTCAGGAATTTTTAAATTCAGTTCCGTCATACAAAAATCGTATGAGAATTTCCGGCCCGCGCGATTGTTGATAAAACGATTTATTTCGCCGGAGTAAATCAGTTGTGAGAAGTCCTTCAGAGCGAGCGGACGTCGATTTGAAATTCGATATTTTTGTCTGTTTTATGACGAATAGCTGGGAAGAGAGGTGTTAAACTGCCACCGGAATGTAGGAATTACGTATTTTCGATTTTTTTTGTTGTAATCACATTTCTTTGCAACGTTCTTTAAGATGGTCCAAAAAGTGATTAATTTATTACACGGCACAATATAAAAGACCTGCGCACTGGAAAAAAAACTGACGGACGTGGTAAAGATCTACAAGATTATATCTTTGCAGGCGGTCAAAGGCAAAACTAATGAATGAACGAATTATTTTTAAAATCTTAACATTTTTTGTGCCCATATAATTTACAATATTGACGCCCCTGACTGCATATATAAGTATGCCGATCTGTGCCTATCAAAATCCATAGTTTTAGCGGCTATCTTGAATTTTTAGATATTCACACCGATTTGGTTAGAAAACGGCGTAAGTCATGTTAGGGGGGTGCTGAAGTCAAATTTAATGTCAACCTGAGAAATTTCGATGGTCATCTTGAATTTTGAGTTCTCTACCGATTTGGTTCAAAATCGGAATTAAAGTGTTTGGAGGTGCACTGAAATCAAATGCGAAGAATGATAACAAAGAATGTTTTTCTTCATTTAGAATAGCTGTATCTCGGACGATATTAAGTCCTTAGAGACCAATTTGGTTTCAAACTGTAGAATCTTTAACCTTCTTTAAAAAGTATTAATTAACCTTCACCGAAAAATTACCCCTTCACTGTCAAAATTGGTTAAACACTAAAAAAAATTGCGAAGTATGATAACATAGAATGTTTTTCTTCATTTAGAACAGCTGTATTTCGGACGATATTAGGTCCTTGGAGACCAATTTGTTTTCAAATTGTACCAACTTTTAAAAGTATAGATTAACCTCTACCGAAAAATTATTCCTTCGCTGTCAAAATTGACCATAACACTAAAAAATAGCGAAGAATGACAACTTACAAAAAAATTTGTATCTCGGACATTATTAAGTCCTTAGAAACGTATTTGATTTCAAATTATAGCATATTTGGTCTACTTTGCGTGTGAGAGGGGCAAGGGGAAGATAGGAGACTTTTGTGAAAATACTCCCTGTTATAGGTATTATTCACCTGCAAAAATTTCAGTTTTTCTTATTGCCTTCATTGACTGAACTGAAAACTTGAACTGAACTGAATTGGTGAATTGTATTCAAGCTTATTGTCTGCATCTGGAGTGGGTTGTAAATCACTGTTATCTACCTATGTTATATTTTTACTGCTGTTTAGTATACAATATTGAAGGCCGTTTCTAAATCCCAAAAATTATCAAAAGACAAATAATTCTTATTCCCATTTAATAAACGGGATCTAATTCACATCCGCCATCTTGGTTCCTAAGTTAAATGTAATAGTCAGATTCCTTAACCACTAATAAAAACCAAAGCCATTGAAAGAACAGCGATATAAAAAAAACAACATCTAATTCATTTCAACCATTTTGAATCCACAAGTGGATAATCAAAAATCGGATTCCTTGATTCAAAAACCATGAAAATAATTCCCTACGTCAAAAAACTGTGCTTATAAGTATTTCTAGGCAGTTGGTCCACGTTACCCATTTCTATAATATTTCCGAAGCAAAAATAAAAGATTATGCTGTGAAGAAATAAATACGTAAATAGTAACGAAAAAAAATTGTGAAAGGTAATCAAGCACTTTGCATGGGTACTGTCAATTATTAATATATTATATACAAATTTAAAAATAAAACATATTCTCATCACTTACCCTAACCTATACCAACAGATCGACTTGCTTTACTTTGCAGTAATCGGCAAAAAAAAAATCCTCCCTTTTCCGACTGCTAAGTTAAGTCTGTCAAGCTTCTATTAATTTATTGTAAAACAGCGAATAAACGAAAAAAAAATAGAGCAAATTTTTTTTGTTTCGTATTGCATCAATACGCTGAACATTTTTTTTAATCCGGCGTGGTCTACATTATCCACATTTCCCCAATCTTGCTGCCGGATCGCGGTGGTCCGTGGTTTTGAGTTTGAGGACTTATAGGAGTTCTTATACTGGACCCTTAATAAATATATTGAAGACTTGGCCAGGTGAAATATTATTTTATCTTCGATTTATTGTTGTTATTTTTATTTTTGTTTATTTTATAGATATAAGTAGAAATGTTTTTGAGTAAGATTATTGTGAAATATTAATGTTTTAAAGATTTATGTTTGTTAGATTTATTTTAATACAGATCTTAACTGTAAAATTATTTATTATATGGTTTTGAATGACAAGCACCCGTTAGCCAAACTATTAAAAAGTATTCAATTTTTTTTTAACAATTTATTGAAGTCTGTAAACCTCATTGTAATATTTAATCATTGAAGAAGATAATATTGACACATCCCAAATGAAACATGAATCCGAAAAACAACAGAAAATAATGTGTTCGGGAAGAACTTTGCAATCATCATATGGGATTTAAAATGGAGGATAATATTAACAAGTCTTGAACTTGAAGTATGATCTCAGTGTAGATGGCGTAAAATTGAACTGGTCTCATTAGCTAAGTTGGTTAAGCGGTTGCCCCGGAAAGGCAGAGGTCCTGGGTTCGAGTCCCAGATGCGACTGAAATCTTTTTATTTTCTGATGTTTTTTCGGATTCATAGTAAAAAGTAGTTTATCGGGACTTTTTCGTTTTTTTGTAAAATTTAATAAATAATAAATATTTTAAAGCATTACGCAAAAAAAAAACTATATGAAAATGATAAAATGAAAAATGAATGAAATGATGATTTCGCCGATAGCTTTTTCGTTCACCAAAGTAGATTATTTTAAGATGATCTATATGCAAAAGTGATTTTTTAAACATTTCTAAAATTGCAGGTAATATATACATTTTTACAATTTAATTTTATTAATACGTAGTCCTAGTTATATTTGAATTACAACAATACTTCCTTTTCCGCTGTATCTTACCTATTTTAAAGCAAAAAACAGATAAAACAAATTGAGTGAATGTATCTTTATACGAATTCAACTAGAAAATGGAAATTTCGACTGAGGTTGGAATTGCATACATAACATCCGATATAAGAAAAAACCGTAGTGATGATTACCAAAATCTTCTTAGTCTCTTTTGATCATCAATTATCAGAGTATCTCTTATGGAATCCTCTTTCTACGGTGCCTCAAGCGACAACATACTGTCATTATATTTACAAACCGTTAATTATTTTATTATACAGTGCCAGTCGAAAGGAATAAATAATTGTCTTAACAAAAACTTCTTGAAAATCCATTTATTCGTATTTCTATGAAACGATTTCAGAATCGGCGAAAAGCTCATCTAGGGTTCCTTATGTCAACTTCCAAAGCGCATTAATTCATTTCAAATTAACATACGTAATATTCCCTAAAAAAACTTGGTGAGCCAAAATTATTCCAACTCCTTCAAGAGCATTAAGTAAACGAATATAGAACGGGGTTCGGAGTAAAAAAAATGCAGACAAAAGGGGAAAACATTGAAAGCTCTAAATTATTTATGAACGAAAATACGGATTTAAACAGTTTTTAAAGTTCCTCCGGCTTCAATGATTTTTCATTGGTGATCTTGGCAAAGAAACACAGGTTTATGAAACTGTGTTAGAAAGCGAATGGATAGAAAAATGGTTTATTGATTAAGTACATTAATTTAATCGCTAACCCTGCGAAACTTTAAAAGGTTTTTTCGTTTGTTTTTTAAACTTAAATGTTTAAATTTTTAAATTTTTAATTTCATAAATCTCCAAGAAACACTCTGTTAATTTAATTTTAGTTTTATTGTTAACTTTTAAATGTGTTCTTGGAAAACTTTAATAAAACACCTATTTATAAATAATAATACTTATTTAAATTTTATTTATTTTACTTAAAATAGAACACATGTACATTGGTTACAGCATTCTAATGTGAACATAATATCTAAACACAAACATTTTTACAATTTAAGTCTCAATATACAATTAAGAAATAGAAATCAAAATTTAATTTTTTTTATTAAATATTACAAATTGCACTTTACGTATTTTGTCACGTCCTTCTTAAATTTCAAAACATTTTCCTCTTCTTTTATATTGGCCGGTATTTCTTGGATATATTATATTTGCAATAAGGTGAGTTCATTGTGATTGAAGAAACTTTTTGAGATCTTCTATTATCTTTGTCAAGTCGGTTTTAATTAACATAAGACCATATCAATATTTCTTTTCTTTTGTGGACCGATTGGCAATCCTATATTGAATTTTTATTCGCGTTCAATTAAAAATATATACCTACCCTAAATAAAAATCTGCTGGCCGTGTTTATTTAAAAATACCGAAATAATTCGACGTCTTAGTCATATAACAGTAATACTCCTTCGGAAAAACCAGGCATTTGTTTTAATAAATAAAGAATAAGATGGAGAAGAATATTATTTTTCATCCGTACAATAAATTCCATTTTTAAACAAATCCCTTTGAACACAATGTTCACTTACGTGATTCCTGTCAAATTGCTTTTAGCATGTGGCTAAACAAAGTGCTCTTAAATTTTACATGTTACAATATTCTTTCAAAACAAAACACAGCCCTGGAAAACCTTTTGCTTTATTAAATCGTTATTCCTAACATATATGATATTATGTACCAACCATTGCCATTAGAACGAAATAAGTAGTAAGCCTTGTACAAGAAACAAGAACAGTATTATCCTATCTCATGTTTAAAACTGTTCTAGATAAAACATCTTCGCAAAAAAATATTTATTTAGTAACTAAGCGAAAAACCAATAATTTCGCACGGTAAGAATTGCTTTAAGTCAACATTTTGTTTTATCACCAACAGCAATAATATAGCGTTGTGAAACATGTAGACTGCAGACTAGATTTGTTCGTTTTCTCCTCGTTATTCCCTTTTATCCTCATCGCTCTTTATTTTTTTGTCAGTTCCGTATTTCTTCCCTCATTCCCTTATTTTTTTCCCTCGGTTCGTTCTTTTTAAGCAGTGTTTCTTTACCCGCAAGACCTTAAGTCCGGCCCCACCCAAGGCAATGAAAATTCTGAAGGATCAAACGCTTACCTTTGTTTTCCCCGAAAAATGGTTTTTACGCTCCTTTTCGTAAATCTCGATGTAGATAATAATATTATACTGAGCAGTTTATTTAAACATTCACGAAAATTTCCGCCTTAGCTATATGTCTTATGAAATAAATCATGTAATAACTACTCGGCAGGGAGAATATCTTGGGATATTTTCAGTTTGGGAGGCGGGAACGGATAACGCCGTCCCGGGAACCATTTATTGGATAACACCTCTGCCATAGGTTATCCCAAGTGGTTCGCTACGTTTGGTGAATTAGTAGGGGTGCCTGGGTTCATGGGGTGAGCTTTGTCCAGATCTTGGCAGCGGATGCGTCTACCCATGAACTTTGTGGCGTGTCGGATTCGGAGAGGCCGGTTGAGGGAGGCCTTTTGACCTCTCTAGCCGGACTTTCGACCCATCACCTTGCACTGCAGTGGAAGGAATGAATTTATACGTCCGTCACTCCTGGATACACTGATTCCCCAGATTTCTGCCCACCCCTTGCACTCTTTTCTTTCCCAGAACTTCCTCTCCTTCCTTTCCTTAAAAAATCCTCCACACAGCATCCCTAAATATGACATAGGCCAGAAAGGAAATTATTTAAGAAAAGAAAACGATAATAAAATGATTTTCGTGGAAGGAATAAAAATACTAAAATACGTAAACTAAAGAAATTATTTAGAAAGTATAATACATTAGACGAGATTAGTTCAACAAGCGACGAGCATAAATTAATTCAAATTGAATTGACTGATATAATAGACTAAAGGACGGTCAGTGGCTGAGTTAGCATTGCGTAAAGTTCGAGTCCTCTATCATGACACAAGCAACATTTCCACTTAGTGTGATGGCAGTAGGGGATATTAAAATATTTTCAGATTACGAAGTTACGTCTCGCAAATATTGAAATGCCAATTGAAGTTATCGTTGAATTCGGAGGTCAGTTTTTTCATAAATTTGTTAAACCATTACCATCGATGTATAATTTATACTGTGGGTTCCAAATCGCCGAAGCATATTCCAGCGTAGGTCCTTTAGACTTATGAGAAGTATAACACTTCGATTGTACGCGGGTTACTGAACACCCGCGTTACGTATACGTAGAACAAAACCAATATTTTTATATGTCCAATGAACGATTGGGTTACTGTCCATAATAAATATAAGTTTGCTATCTAGGTTAACACCAAAATCTCTTTATCCTGTGTTAGAAGTAACAGTTTCTTTGTGGCATGAATGAGAGACCTTAACTTTATATTTTTCTGGTGAATGTCATAGTGTGACATTTAGAAATGTTGATATTTAAAAAAATAGCTTTGCAATATTTTCAAAGCCTATCTAAGTCACTTTGTAACGCTTCACAGTCAGAGAGAGAGAGAACGAATAAGTTTGAATGTCTTATATATCATCAGCGTATAGTTCATATTTGGAATTTTGAAAACATTTTCCAACGTCGTTTACATAAATATTGAACATAAACGGACTGAATAGGGATCCTTGGGGGACACCCGATATTACGCCGATAGACTTTGAGAAAGCGCCGTTTATTTAAGTATTTAATTTGTCTAAACAGGTCGCCAAATACGCCAAGTTGGACAAACTCTTTCGAGAGAATTGGGTGAATTACGCAGTCAAATGCCTTAGAGTACCATACATAATATCAACCTGCTCCTTGTCAGTTGCTGAAAAGAAGATGAAAATTATAGCAGGTATAGAAATACATATGAAATGATTATAAATGATACGGTTTTAGATAAATGTCTATGAAACAATTTGATGAATTCGTTGGTTATTGAGCTTTTCAAGGTGTTAGCCCACTCTAGGAAGCATTCCTTCACTTAAAAAAAGAACGGTAATCACCTTATTTCTTACCCTGGTCAGCATATATGACCAAACTATTATAGTCAACTGGCTCTCACACTGCTAGTTGTGAGCGGTTGATCGTTTAAGGAAAACATATCCAGCTTGCTGTCCTATCTCCACATTAAGCTGAAAATAAATGCATGCAGGAAAAGTTTGAATGAAGAGTACAAATAAAAGCAGTCAAAATATGATGTTATTCGACATTTTTATTCAGTTTTTGCAGTTATTTAATGGTATGGAAGTTTTTGACGTTTTTTGACGTTATTGGATGATTTTAGACAGTTTTTTTTTAAATTTTGACGTTATTTGAAGTTTTTGACGTTTTATGAGGATATTAGACGCTTTTAGACGTTTTTGAAATTTTTAGCATTTATTTGATTTTTTGGAAGTTGATAACGTTTTACACGTTATTAGACGCTTTTCGATAGTTTTTTGCAATTATTTGATGTTTTTGAAGTTGATAACGTTTTACACGTTATTAGACGCTTTTCGATAGTTTTTTGCAATTATTTGATGTTTTTGAAGTTGATAACGTTTTACACGTTATTAGACGCTTTTCGATAGTTTTTTGCAATTATTTGATGTTTTTGAAGTTTATAACGTTTTACACGTTATTAGACGCTTTTCGATAGTTTTTTGCAATTATTTGATGTTTTTGAAGTTGATAACGTTTTACACGTTATTAGACGCTTTTCGATAGTTTTTTGCAATTATTTGATGTTTTTGAAGTTGATAACGTTTTACACGTTATTAGACGCTTTTCGATAGTTTTTTGCAATTATTTGATGTTTTTGAAGTTGATAACGTTTTACACGTTATTAGACGCTTTTAGACAGTTTTTTGAAATTATTTGATGTTTTTGGACGTTTTTGACGTATTAGACGTTGTTAGACGATTTTAGACAGTTTTAGAAGTTATCTGATTTTTTAAATATTTTTTATATAGGTGATGATCTTAATTAAATGACTCTTATCGTAGATTTACTTGTTCCGTAATGAGAACATCGAACAACTAGTGACCTCGTTTAAATTACACAACAGTATTATATCTCACTTTCAAAAGATTAAGATAATCATCGCAACTGAGAGAATTTAATGTATCCAAGGGTGGTAAAAGACGCTTCCCCTAATAATTTATAGTGATTACAGCTTGGATTAAAGTTTCTCAAACCGAGGGGTGCACCCACAGTCCTTAGACATAGTCAGGGGTGTGCCGTATCATTATATCCAACATTTATAATGTTTTGGTTTACCAATGCTGCCATTCATGCTGAACTGGTTGATTACTTGACTTTGCGTCCTGGATGGGGTAGGTGGGATCAATTTTATATATTACATATTAATGTTCATAAAAATTAAAACAATGTCTACGTTTGTTGTATATTTGATGTATGACCTAATAGGCGTAATGATATTGCCGGTGAAAAGGTCATTTTCATCAAGTTGAGTCGAAGAAAATAGCTTTCCAGATCTGTTGCAATTAACATCTAAAAATTACCATGTAAAATTCAAACACATTTTATAATTGTGGCAAGCTACAAAATTAATGCTTTTTACGAATACATGTTTTTTATTTCACGTCGCAAATTTTTTGAAATTTCAATTTCATCGTTTCTGTTATAAAATCGAAAGACTTTAATCCAGCCGTTAAAAGGGTTGCCAGAACCAAATCTTTTATGTAGTTACAGCCAAACCATATTAAAGAGATTCTTGCTTGTGTAGTGATGCGCACCGATAGTGGTTCAAATAAGTTTTAAATAGTTTTGAATACCCGTCCGCAGTCCATATTGACCCCGTAGATACAAAATGATTCTTCTGTAACTGAGTTGACAAATGATTCAGTTTCCCACACAGACTCTCTGCTAGCTGAGTTCTCCATCATTGCACAATAAATATTTTTTCTAATAATGATGGTAGTAGGATTCATAAAATATTGTCAGTTTATTTGTAAACTAGAAATGTTTGCCTGTCTTTTAACAAAAATTAAAAACCACATATTACAACTAAGAAATACAACCATTTCCTTTAAAATGTATTGTGTCTATAAAGGAAGTGTTCAACGTGATTCTGAACCTTTTTTATGCAATTATCTGCTGACTAATAGCAATGTAAGTATTCTCTTACGTACGTATTACTCAACGATAAAATATTTCGTCGCAGCAGCAAAATGACCTACCTCATTTTTTGTACTTTACACGAGAGACAAAAAACTGAATCCAGTTGCCAAGGAAGGTATTAAAAGTCAATTTGTGGTACCTCTATCGATGCAGATGTACGCTGCAAAACTTTTTACATACCTATTCCAATTTGTTTATCAAAATTTTGTAGAAATAATAATAATCAAGTCGATCCTTATTCTGAAATGACTAGAAATAATGATCACATTCCCACTAGTTACAATATTTTGTAATTTATTCATTCCTTCAATTGACTATCTGAAAATACGCAAAAGAAAAGCGATGTTTTCCAGTCGCAGTATTTTATTGAATAAACTAGAGTAATCTTAAATATTATGTGGTTAAAAGAAAACACCGATAAAATCAATCGATTTAACTAAGCCGCCCACAGGCTTTTTTTCCAACCCTCGAAGACCATTAAATGTGTAGATTCTTGCAGAGTAGCTTTGTAAACCGGAAGAGCGGCACCAGCACACTAGGGGTGGAAGGGTGGAGGCTTTGCCCAGGGGTCGCTTCTCCCTCAAACCTGAAAAAAGCTTCATAGCCCAGGGATTTGTGAAATAGCCACTGCTCTGAGATTTCTGATTTCCCGTATGCCGTTCAAATGCTCAATAATCTAGTTAAAGAAGCGAAATATGTAAATGAAAGTGCTTTGCAACTTGCGCATTTCGAGTGTATTAGATAGTGCAGTGGTTTCGATACTTAACCGTGGGTTTGAAAGTATGTTAATTTTCTGTGATCTAAAAATATATTTTATTTTACATAATGTTAATCAAACCAACAGAAACTATCGATATGTAGATTATAGTTATATACATTTTCCACTGCGAGTGTGTGATACTAGATTATTCAATAGCTCTTTAATTTAAGCGATTCTTCTTCCTCAAACCTCGTAATGTCCACAAAATATAAATAATTCACTTGGAAAGTACACAGTCCCCACTTTTACTGATTAAAACAAACATTCCGCGTTTTCTTTATATCTTCCTTTTATTCTCCTCAAAATGAAATTATTGAATCATTACTCCAGCTTCAAAGCACGCCCATAGCCAATCACTTTCCTTTCTCTCACGATTTCCTCTTATTTCCCTCCGAGCTATGTTTTCCTTTTCCGATGATCCATTTCTCAAAAACCCATTTCTTTCATTATTTTATGTGCATTTAAAAAAAAAGAACGTTTTATAGAAAAAAACAAGCAAGTAGGTAATTACCCCTATTACGTGGTGTTATTCCATTTTTAAATATCCTTATATTAAACACTCTTCTATTTTGGTGTTAAAAAGTGTGTGGACTATTGTTTGTGTGTGTGAGTTGAAATATTGTTTCTTAATTTAAAAACTCTTTACAATTTTTTTCTTTAATATCGTGAGTATTTATCTGAAAGGAAAATATCTGGTGAGAAACTGTGCACAGATGACCATATTTATTTTAGCACAAGGTCATGCTTCGGAATATGATTGCTGAATATATTTAATTCCAAATTTATGACACAAAAAGAAACTGAATCTTTTCGAATATAATAAAAGAAAAGGTTGCCATAATATTTTTTTACAAGGGTATGCTTCCCCCTTCATACTTTTCGGAATCATGGTATCTATTTTGAAGATATGACTTGAACAAATATTTATTCGTTGTTGAATAATATTAGTATTTTGTGAAAAAAAATAGGTGACAAGGAAAACAAATTTGGCAGACAGGTTATTAAAAAATAATTACTTTTTTGAAGGTAATATTTTACTAAATCTTTGTAAAGGCAATGTCTAATATAGTGACAGCAATTTTTTTTTAAAATAACTCCACACAGGAGACCCTGAGGGAAATAATTTCCCTCAGGGTCTATATCATCTTTGGGGATGCTGTGTGGAGGGTCTTTTAGAGGATAGAAAGGAGTGAACTTGGGTCTTGAAGAGACTCATGTTATAGGATGGAGGAAACACAGAGGTCGGCAGATCATTCCACAGCCGAGCTGTTGAACACAAGAATGAATCGTAGAAGCGACCCGTTCTCATGTGACAAATGTCAACCGTGTGCAAATGTTGGGCGCGCGTTTGGCGTATTTCCCGACTATTCACCGATGCCGAAGGGATCAATGACGCTAGTTCCTCGGAGCACCTTCCATTAAAATACCGGTAGAACAAGGACAGCATTCCCACCTGACGTCTGTGCTCCAAAGATTGCAACCCGTTTGTTAAGATAGGCGAATCTATCAAACGGACCGCCCGTTTCTGCACAGAGTCAAGGGTTTTTTTCACATATTTTGGGACTCCCGACCAGAGGTGGCTTCCAAATTCGACAGTGGGGCGCACTTGCGATTTGTACAGGGTCAGCAGTTGTGTACTATTAAAGTATCTGCGGGCTCTGTACAATACGCCCAGCTTCTGAGAGCCCCCATACCTGAGCTGGTCACTTAAGGTTACACCAAGCATATCAATAGAGGGCGTGTTGGGAAGATTGCTTCCATTAAAGGAGACTAGATTATTATTTCGATCCCTTTTAGACGTAATCAGACATGATTGGGTCTTTGAAACATTAAATTCGACGAGGTTATTCTTATCCCAAGAGGAGACCCTCTCGAGGTAACCGTCCATCCTTTGCTTCAAAGCCCTCCGGGCCGTTGGAGTTTGTGTGCCCTCTTGGGGTTTGTCAAACCAAAAGCAATCATGGACTGTACTGTCATCCGCGTAATAATGGTGCACATGTCAAGAGGTCATTGATGTGCAACAAAAACAATGTCGGAGACAGAACAATGATAGCGATTAGCGTAAAGGAGTCCCAACTGTCCGGAGCCAATGGGACTATGCCATCTCCAAAAGAGGTATATTACGAGGCTGAAGTGAGTGGAAAAAGGAAGAAGATGGGAAAGAAGAAGATCGGGTAAAATCCAGTTCATCAGATCTGGTCACCAAATACGACCGAAACCATTTCAAAAGCAACGTGTTGATTCTGAATGGCGGTCTTTTACCGAGGCGATACTAAGAGTATCTACCAGTAGTTTGTTTTTTTTTTTCCATGTGCAATTACTATGTAATATATTTTTACAAGGGCTTATTTTAAGAAGCTTATATGAGATGTATAAAAGAGGTTATTTGTTTTCATAAAGTAGCAAAATGAAAATGTTGGTTGTTAATAAAGAAAAAAAAACTGAAGTAGTATTTTAGCAAACCAATTTTCTCGTTTGCATATTAAGATTTGGATTTTCTCCAATAACGAATAAAATGAACCTGTTTTTTTTGAAAAAAATATACGTTTTCGTCTTTATTAACCCCTATGCGATTAATGGACTGAAGATCAAAAAATATCCAAATCCTGCACAAAAAGGGCCTTATATTCTGAATTATTTTACTAGATTTTATATGTCACAGTATAATTAAAACACATGGGAAAGTAATTCTATTAGATTTTAGTTATTATTATTAAGATTTTGTAGGTAACGTGAATCTTTATATTAATAATTTAATTTCAACAGCAGAGTTATTTTCAAAAAGTTCGTTTTTGACATGCGTTCTTCCATATCGCGCTCTGCAATGGGGTCCATTACCGCGTGAACCGCGTTAAGCGATGCCGGAGGTCGTTTGTTTTTCAACTAACTAACTAACTAACTAACCATCACGCCGTTTCCCAGCAGGGGTAGGCAGAGAGGACGGACCGCCAAACAACTCGATCTTGGCATACACTTCTTGCTTCATGTTGTTTTTCAAAGTTTTTTTCGAATATACCGATTTGATCGATTTTTTCATACGTTTCACACTTCAGCAAGGTAGACATTTTTTATGGACTCTTAATTTTGCTTAGTTTGAACTTTGATTATAAAAATATAGACCAAACATTGTAAAACAACAGTTTTAATATAATTCTTGATTACTGTTTATATAAGTTTCCCTTAAAGTTGAAACGTATCGCTTTGTTTTGACCTATTTGCCATTTTGTTCTTATCTGCCGGTTGACATTTTTAATCCGCCGCCAAGCGGATTGATTATGAAGTAAATAAATAATGACTGAAAATTTTCTCATGCCAGCCTTATTCTACTGTATATTTAATCGATAGAGTCGTGACCGTTTTTTGTCTCCAAATTTGAATTTAAGGTGTTCGAATTATAATTATGTTTTTTAAGGCTTATGCAGCGTTCTCACCTCACCTGTCTATTCTATACGATAGTATACCCGATAGAAATAGCAAACCAGTGTTGAATTGACTTCAAGTTTCGTTCTAATATCTATTATAGACCGGTAATAGAAGCGTGTGAACGTTTATGTGTTGTTTTAAACGGTTTACTTTTTTTTAAATATCTATTTTTGCCAAGTTTAATTTGAATGACTCCAATTTATTTTCTACATTACAATTCAAATTAATTTCATTAAAACAACATAAAAAAAGAATTTCAACAAATTATACATGAAATCAATAAATGACTAAGAATATTAATACTATTGACAATTTTCTGACAGATCTGCTGTGTCTGTTTGAGCTCCGCGAGTGCAAATTAATGGATATAAAATAGAAATAGAGTAAGTGTAATTGACCACAGAAAAAGAAGGTGGGAACCCGGCTTTAGTTTTAGGATATTTAAAAAAAGTAGAATTATTGCAATTGATTCAAATGTGATTCAATTATGAACGTTCCATATTTGGAACTGAATTATGTACCTAATTGTTAAGAATATAAAAGATTTTATTTTACCGTGAGCACAAGGTCTTGGGTTCGAGCCCCAGTTTCTACAGATGTGTTTTTTTTTTCTGTTTGTTTTTCGGTTTCATATTTTGTTCTAAGGTTTGTTAATATTATCTTCAATGATAAAAAATGAATGATTATTCTTTTTAAAATATAAAATATTACAAGCAAGACAGAAGAGGCAAATGTGGACCTTCTAAATAAGTAGGAACAACAGAACAAGTCGGACTCAAGGCCGGCGATAACCAAAGGGAAAGAACACACAGAACAAGCGCTTCACATCGCTAAGAACATGAATTTTTTATCAAATTATAAAAGAAAAATATCTACTCAAAGCAGAGGTGGAAGAAGAATAAGGGATGTGGGTCATTTGTAAATAAAAATACTCGTGAAGAGATGTTAAAAAAATTATCTTTGTTTGGTGGCATTTAAGGAAGCAACTGGGGTTAAATCGAGTGGTACATTTTTTTTAATGCAGAAAAGAAAAAAAATATTAAAAGACAACAAAGTTTAAAAAATATATTTCTTTAAAAAAACTATCAGTCTGAAGAAGAATTTTTTTTAAATTACATTCATTACATAATTTAATGAACTGCATTCTATTTCCTTTTGTTAACTTTTATCAGTATTATTGTTGGTGAGATTTTGTACAGCGTCTTCCGCCTCAATATATCGTACCCTCTTGATCTTACCTAGTCGATTTAGTGAATGTTACATTCACAATATAGAGATCGGAAACATTTAAACACATTATGAAATAATAAAACATATATGAAACTTATTTCCACTTTTATTTTATTTCTCCGTGACCAGTTTCAGCTTGTCAAAGCCATCTTCAGACTAGTAAAAGTTAATCTTAAACTACGGTTTATATACACAACATGTGGGGGAGGAGGGGTGGGGAGATAATACAAGGGATTTATTCTATTACATGGGTTTTCTTTATATTTGTCATTAAGTCGTCTTACTGCCGACTTTCTAAACTACGGTTTATATACACAACATGTGGGGGAGGAGGGGTGGGGAGATAATACAAGGGATTTATTCTATTACATGGGTTTTCTTTATATTTGTCATTAAGTCGTCTTACTGCCGACTTTCTGGGTTATGTAAACTATAAACCAGAGGTAGTCTTAATCTCTTCCCCCACATGTTGTGTATATAAACCGTAGTTTAAGATTAACTTTTACCAGTCTGAAGATGGCTTTAACAAGCTGAAACCGGTCACGGAGAAATAAAATAAAAGTGGAAATAAGTTTCACATGTGTGTTATTATATCATTATAATGGAATTCCACCATGTATTATCAGTTTCAAAAATAGAAATATTAAACACAATATATTTTCTTTACTACTAGGCTTCGCACATAGACAATTTGGCGTCTGGTCTTTTTTTGATGGGTGTGTTTAAAAAAAACCATTACTCATGATGGGAATGGCGGTGCAAGCGGAAAATAGTAGCCTATATTAATAAATCTTAATTAGAAAAATGTGTGCGAGTTTGATGCAAGAGCTCACCCCGTGGGAGATTCGCTGTTTCATGCAATACAGTTGCCGCTTTAAGGGGGAGATATTAGACAATAATCTTCAATTAGTCATTCTAGACAAAGCAATTCCAGATGCTATGCAAGGCTGGGCCTGTAATGGATGGAGCCAGGCACTTCTCAGCCTTCCTCTCGACCTACCTCTTAACCATCTCCTTTCCTTTCCCCCACTCTTCAGCCTCACAACCAAATTATGGATGTCATAATCCCACCGGCTTGGGACGGGACTCTTGAACGGTATTCACGTAAAAGGCCGCTAAAGTAGCAGAGAACAGGGATTCCTGAAGGAACCTTGTCGAAGTGATGAGGTCAGACATTATAAGATTAACAAATTTGGCCATTGCAACATTGCTTTACAATTTAATACTTTAATATATTATTAATTTATAACTTTAATAATTATACTATAAGTAGAGATGTTGACAGTGCCACACTGTCATCTTAACCCTGTTTCCACAGGTTTTAATCTTCTGGAATATCTGCCGAGACACGTTTTGTGCACAAAGGGCTTTGAATACTCAGAGATCAAAAAGCAAAGGAAAAAAAAAACAAAGACCAGTTGAAAAGATAAAGGAAACGTGCACCTGTTAAGAAAACTACATATTTTATGTGGGAATATTCAGAGAAAGGAAAAACCGCCGGTGCACATAGCTATAAATAGTACCGTTTGGTACAATAATTCTGTATGGGGGGACCGTAACAAGAAAAGTGGGGGAGCACCTATCTACGTAAGCTTTGTAATCATTGTTTAATTTATTTGTGTACCTACTGTAACATTCCCAGAAACTTTTATTTTCTTCGCTGAAAACATTTAAAAAAAAGGTTGTTATCAGTTAATTATTTTTGTCAAATGTTTTAACTAGAAACATAATTTAACATTGAAATATGTTCTTTGAGATAATTTCATGAATGAATAAAATCGTCACTCTCATAACATACTAACTTTGAGATACATATCTCACTCATGTATACGGACATAAATCGTTATTCTATATTATATATCTACAAATTTCCCACCAAGTGGTAGTGGGTGATAAATATTATCATTGGATTATTTTATTTTCCGTGACTCCTATACCCACCTGAAATTGTTTTACTGGAACCACCACAGATATTATTGATCACTACCTGAAAACACCATTCCTTCCTTACTGAAATATTTCTTTCACATAACCACCCTTTACAGAAAAGAAACACTTCATCCCTATCGACTCTTTTTCATTCCTAGCGTTCGTTTATACATTTTTATATACGGCCTTAGTTTCCTACCCAAAATCATCCCTTCCTTACGTTCTCCAGGTACATAACTCACCCCACCATCAGCGGAAAATATCCGACTAGGGTCGCAGGGGTGAATAAAAGGTACTAAAACAATAAATGTAATAAAATTTATTTATTTTCTCCCCCAAACAAAGGCACCGGTAGTTTACTGTCGGATCATAACTCTTATTGCAGCGCCATACAAACTTTATATCGCCGGTCGAACCACCGTTTTTCTGTGTTTTCGTTTTTGACCGCACACTCATATCCTTAAAATTTACATATAGAAATTTAAAACAGACATTTTTTTTGTTGGAACATGACCGGGGTACGATATTCACCATGAATTTCTCTAAACTAATTACTAATCTTGCAGACACGCCTGCATACATAAAAACAAGAGTTTTTAAATTATGTCAGTTTCCATATTGAGTTTACCTGCTGAACCTTATTTATTCAAAAGTATACAAGTTTTACTACATACAAGACTTTCCAGTAGATTCGGAAACTTTGTTTTAATTTTAAAAACATTTGAAATAAACGATATAGCACCTTATCTCTTTGGACTGAAAATGACTTGAAAAAGCCTATAAATCCCCAAGAGAAAACTAGTCAAATTCATAACGCTAGAGACATCGTTTGAGCTTTTGAAAGCGGTTACATAAGAGCACCAGTTCAAAATCCAACCTCAAAGCAATTTTAACATTAAAGCGAATAATTTTAATGTTTCGTTATCAATAAAACTTCCCATATAATTCTGTCGTATTTCTCTCACTAAAAAAATGATTAAATCTTTGATTTCGTGATTTCTTTAAACAATTTGGACACATTATGGAGGGTGGTTAATACAAACACGAATCTTTTAAAGTGTTTAAAATTTAATAGTAACTTTTATTATTCAATTTTAAAAAAGTTCTGAAGGGTAATTAATATTATTATTATTACACGTGACAGCTGTTTCTCCTTCAGAAAGCATTATCAAACTTTGGCGAAGCCACTCATATATTTATATTATTATTTCTATATAGGTAGTGGTTTCACCATAGTTTGATAATGCCTTCGGCAGGCGATACAGCTTTCTCGCGTAATAATAATTACCTAATAGAACATTTTATTAATAAACTCATATTTAATTTAAATAATAATTTATAAATAAATTAATAAAAATATCTTTGTATGCACCACTTTTTTAATATATAAATATCTACATATTTCAGAAGCAAAATACTAAAAATAGTAATGACAAGTACAGAAAAATAATAAGCAAATCGATAAATCATAACATAAATAAAATAAAAATAGCTATGCACTTAAAAGGAAAGTAAATAATTAATGAAAAATGAAAAAAAAAATTGTGAAAATAATAATATATTATAAAATATTTAATTTATGTTAGAAATTTTAAAATCAAATTATTTTTATTATTAATACGAACAAAATCAAGAAAAGAGCTAGGCATAAAAAAAATACATTCTAACATATTTTTATTAATTTATTGCTAATGACGTCACAAAGTACAAATCTGTTGAAGAAATAATTAATTTATTATTTACATTTAACATTTTTAATGAATAAATTATTTACATTTCACATTTTTAAAATTAATTACTTACCTACTTTTATTACTTATTGTAAATTTTTGTTTATATTTGTAATTTGTCTATTCTTGCCTTATTATTTTTGCATGTTTATTATTCTTTCTCAGTATACTGTGTATCCTGGTGAGGTTCTCTTCCGAAACATGTTGATATTTGTATATTACATAGTGGTTTAAAGAAAATATTTTCTACTCATTTTATTGAATAACGATAGTTATTACACATATTTTTTTTTATTTATTTGACAAAAAACTGAAGTTCTATAAGTCAAACTTCAACACAATAAATAAATTATCACAACTTTAACACATTTCTACAATATCCTTTGAAAATATTATGAATACTTACCATAGTTTGAATACTCCCGTTCTGACAGAGGTGGGAGAGTAAATGCGGAAGATTCAAGTACCGACATAATACTTGTTGGTGTTAAAGGAATAAATAATAATACAAAGCTTACGGTAAAATGCTGAAGCGGAGAGTGGAGAATATTTCTATACTTATTTCATAGATTTTTAGATTTTAAATTCATAAAATTAATTTAATACAGAACAAAGTTCGTATCGTAGTGTGTTTTCTTTCGAATTTAACCTTCGCTGCGGAATATTATGTTCAAACCTGCTTGCATATCTCTGAACTATATTAATTTTCCTTGTTGATTAATGGATTGCTTTTAGGGAGGTATTAAAAAAAATGATCCCCAAAATACTTTGAATGGAAATATTTTTTTATAACGAAATGGCTTTAGCCGTGATTGGTTTCCATATCTAAATAGTCAGATACTTCTCCACTATTCTCTTCCTATCTTCACTCCTTTCCCCCCGCATACCCTTAAGCCTTACAACATACCCCAACTAAGGATGCCATAGTCTCACTGGTTCCACTTAGAGGGAACAGGTGATGCCGAAACGGTTGGCGTGTTGTCATAAATGTAATCATTGAAACAACAGTTTTACAGTGTACCATTGTTTTGCGTATGATATTTGCGACCTAAAATGGAGGAATTATATGGATTATTCTGACATTTCAACGTTAAGTTTCAAAAGTAATCAAAACTAGTTTCAATTTATACGGACTAATAAAAATGTGTCATGTTGGGTTTTCAAACTTGCGTCCTCGGTTTTATATGCAGTCAAGTCCACAACATTAGAATGACAATAGTCGATGTTTGTTATTTTAGTACTGCCCGGATTAATTAAATTTCTAATAAGGAACTACAGTTTAATAATTTAATTTTTTATCAATAATGACATCCAAACTAAAAAACCAGTATATTTCGTTGTTTCTCTAAAGGTACTTTTTAAAGTAGAATAAATTATTAAAGTTTCATTTTTTCAAAGCCCACCAAAACGCTTCACATCTATGGCCAGTCGGTTTTGAACAGTTTAGAATATCAAATATCAGAACAAGGTTTAGCTTTACCTTACTTAATTTTACATTCTATTCATAGTAAACCATAACTAAACATAAGTAAGATAATTATGTACCTTTTTATAAAATTGAACTTAAAGAATAATAATAGTATTGAGCATTAACATTATCATAATATCCGCAATGATAATTGGTTTGCTCGTGAATTTATTTCATTAATATTTTGTTTGTTTTTAATATTGAACAACAATTATAGAGCTTTAAAGACTAATAAAATTAAGTTTGAACTACGTCAAAACTATAAAAAAAACGTATTTAAATACAAAACAAAATCGATAAATAAAAATGTATATACCAATCCAAAACCAGAATACGCACGTGACCACAGATGCTCCAAATGCAATGGTACCAACATAACAAGTTGTTTTGATCCGATGATTTTTTATTCACTAATATAAATTCTCGAATAAAGTTTTATAAATTCCATATATAGTTATATATTCAGAATCAGGGTTTTCTGACCTATGTGAATAAATATTTTTAAAGCCATTATATTAATTACTCGAATTCCTTATCATATATCATATAATGGAAAATGTGATCAAAGCAAAACGCCGATTTATTTTGTTAGCATTTTCAGTAGTTATTGTTAATATACTTATATACCCGAGCAAGGCCGGGTACACATCAGCTAGTTTGTTCATAAAACAACAGAATCGTCAAAATCTAGCTACTAAGCAAACCGATGTTTTCAGCAGGTTTTCAGATAAGTAATTCTCACAGATACAAAATTCTATATTAAATACAGTTCAGTGAAATCCTCCTCTGGTAACTTACTATATGTGACCCGATAACGTGTAATAATACGAATATAATATTATACAGTATACATATGGCTGTACAAAAATAACACATTCACAATATTACTACAAAAATAGTAACATTTTAAGACAGGGGTCGGGTTATGTTCAGCAATAACGGACTTCACATAATTTTTTTTTTTTAATATATACGGAGGAAACCGAAACCAAACAACTACCAGAGGCTTGAGGAAATGACTTTTTATAATAAACTGAAGAGAAATTAAAATTTATAGATAGTAGGATTTTTTAAATAAGTTTGTTTTTAAAGCCCGTTTAAATTCAGTCAATTTCTGGATATTGGTAAGAGCTGGGGGAAGTTTATTCCAAATGAGAGGGCCATTTACACGAAAAGAACGATCATAGTAGACTGCTCGCTTTCAGTTATGAAGCAATCATTTCAATTAGGTTACAAATAATCGGAATACGTAACCTCTGAGTATTGCATTTCAGATGGCGAAACAAGTATTTGGCAGATTTTAAATACTCGGATAATATGAACTCTTGGTAGAAAGGAATTCATAATGGCCGCGTTGGAATTTGATTTTAAAAAAGAAGGCCGCCACGTGCGCAGCAAAAGGATTCCGTGAAGAAATGCAAAAATTTCGTAGCTACTGTGGAAATATTTGGCAGATTCAAAATATTAAAAAAGCGAAAAATGCGAAATGAATTGGGAATGAGGATGCCAGGAGGGAATGATTTACGTGAATAAATCGCAATTTAAAAGGTTATTGACACGAAATATTTAAGGATGTACATTAAAGACGTACTTTATTATGTATTAAAGAAAAATGTTCATTTGGATATATTTTTAACCATTACGGAGATGCTAAAAATAAAAGTGAACCTATCAAATTTTGCACCAATCATATTATTACTTTGTCGTTGTTACAATGGTAGCATAAGTCGAAATGAAAGAGAAAAAAAATGCCTATATGCATATGCACCAATCATATTATTACTTTGTCGTTGTTACAATGGTAGTATAATTCGAAATGAAAGCGAAAAAAATGAGTGTATGCATATGCGAGCTTCGATGTCAGTGTATTTATATAAATAAAATATAAGGGTAGTTAGATATGTATAGGTACTTCGTCGGAAGGCCATAAATCGCGGAGATTTGTACAGATTTGAAAAGGAAAAAAAACCGTTATCTGGGTTACATCGCATCTGAGTGGAAAAACTAAGATAAATAAGCTGTTAGCCTTGGTAAGATTCATGAAAGGCGTAATAGAACCTCGTAACTTTGATTCTTTCAACATTACTGAATTTCTATGCATTGTGTTGTACTGCTGTTTGCAAACATTGTCCAAATGATAGCTAATATCCGATAGGTATCAACCAAAAAAAAAATTGTATAGAGTGGTGGATACTATCAGTATTGCCACGATAAAAGAGCTCTATTCAGAAATGAAGCATTATATATATTTATATGTCGTATCATAATTGTTGTATTCCAAAATACATATACATAAATACAATATAAATATTAATATTTGAAAGATGTGAAATATAATACATTGATCGAATTAATTTTAGCCGTGCTTAGTGACCGTACAGAAAATATTTTTAATTGCACAAAGTTCACACCGTACAGTACCTTGGTCAGGGAAGTTCCACAACACAATCGACCATTTGAATTTATCTGAAGGGGACTTTGAGTTTTAGACCGGTAACGATAACGATAACCGTGAGGTTATCCACGAGTGTTGCCAACGTTCAGGTAATAATGTGGCTAGCGTAAATATGATTATTTATAGTAGGTACTTACTATAAAACCTTTGAGCAAACCAGAACCCCGTACAAATAGGTATTATTTTAATGTAGGGGTGAGTTATGACGAAGGGGTTGGTGTATGCAGAATTCAGCCGATAAAACTCCCCGGAGACCCCAAGTTAGTAACTTAAGAAAACCCTCACGTTCGATAATAGCCGTTCTGCTAATTGACCATTGTTATAATGATATAGCCCCCATTCATCATCTTGGCTTACAAACTTAGATAACTTAGGGGTAAGATATCTTATTGCCTACATTGGATAAAAAAACACTGTATGAAATATCTTTTTAATACGGTATAAAATATCTTTTTTTTTTCAGAAGTGAAATATGTCCTTCTATATTTTTTCCCTCAACGCACCCAGTGCTCATTTGATATACGTTCGATGTACTTGTAATAAAATATTTATGGTGGAAATAAATGTATGAATTACTGTAGTGTAATTTTTAGTCAGAATATTTTAAGTTATCTTTTTTACAATGTCATTCTTGAAGAGTGATAAAATTTGAATAGTTCTTGATGCCTGCAAACAAACTCAACGGCAAGGCAACTACGTATTTTTAAAATGCGCCGTCGATCACGTTATTTCAATCATGTGCTGCAGAGTTCAGAAAAAAAATTTACTCCTCTAAATGTGTCATTTAAGCGCTCTTGAACTGATTATACTAATAAATGGTGCTATAAAAATGCTCATAAATAATGATATAAAGCAGGAGTTCAATTCGTTTTTTGCTTTTCTTTAGGTAATATTTTTGAGCAAAACCGCGTGTAATGTAAGCACATTTCTTTGTTAATGAATCTTCTGGAAAATCGCATTTCTTGCAAACAACATGATATTTGAAAGACTATATTTATTCATTTTTATTTGAGTTTTTAATCCAGCAGGACTGGATGGGTTGTGCAAACCCAGTCTGCCATATCACATGAAATATATACAATATAAATAGAGAAATGAATAATATAAAAAAAAAAAATAATAAAAAAAAATAATAATAATAACAATAAAAATGAAAAAGGTTAAATAATAATACAAAAACAAATGAGAAGAAAATATGAAAAAAAATAGACATAAAAAAATAAAATAATTACGAAAAGATAATTACATCAAAATAAAAGAAATAAAATGAATAAATTCATAGATAATTAAAAAAAAAATCATAGACGATATTATAGTAACAAATAGATCGTCTTCAGGGTGGCAGTCGCATCATCTGCATCCATCGCTCATTGAGTGGAGATCTGAGCCACGCGGATGTAGCCACGACAATGGCGTAGGTTGACTTTCGTGTCCTGCCCCAGAAGCTGGCTAGTCGGTGGCCAAGTAAGGCCGGAAATGACTGGACCCCCCCCTTGAGTGAACATCGTAGAGGCACTTCAGAACCTTGGAAGTTGCAGAAGTTGCCTGTATGCATTGTTGTAGCACACCCACAGCTTGTCCCATTGCGCTGCTGAGTATTGCGACCACAGCTCATATGTGTATAGGGCAGTGCAGTATTTTTTAAAAAGGAGTTTCCTGACATCGTCGCTACAGTGGTAGAACCGCCTTGAGAGCATTTTGGCGCGTATATTAATGGCTCTTCTCTGTCGTTCTATATCTTCCGTATCGTTCATGACTTCTGTAAGGATATGCCCCAGGTATCTGACCTGCGAGGCCACAAGCAGTATATTTCCCTACAGCCAGATTGGTGGGATATTTAGTGGCTCCTTCTTGTGTTTAAATACAACTATAAGTGATTTTTTGGAGTTGTACAGCAAGTTATGTGAGTTTGCGTACTCTTCGCATATTTGCACAAGTCGTCGCATTAATCGATGGTGCGAACAGCACCATGTCATCCGCGTAGTTGATGTTATTACTCCTTTCTCCGCCGATATGGCAACCAATCCGTGAGTCGTTAAGCTCTTGTAGGAGGTCATCAATGTATATATTAAATAGAGTGGGAGACATACTACCCCCTTGCCTGACTCCGCATTTAAGGAAAGGGGATTTAGAAGAAGCTCCTGCCCATTGGATGAGATTTTTCTGTTGCCCATACCAAGTAGCCAGCATATTGACTGCTGCTGGTGGGACACGACGTTTTATGAGTTTTTCTTATAATAAGTGGTGCGACACAAGATCGAAATCCTTGCTAAGATCTAGAAAACACCCATAAACGGTTGTTGTTCTTTTAACTAACAACAACCGTTTTTCAAATTCTTCAATAATAATCAAACCACAGATAACGAAAAAAGCGGATCTCAGGGTTACCATGTAATAATAAATACCCTGCGGAAATTCTCAGAGCTATCGATCGGTATGATTAAATTATATAAAGTGTTTTAAAAAATCATTTACGACGACCTCCATGGTTGAGGGGTGAGGCTCTCGACTATGAATCCGAAGGTCGCGGGTTCAAATCCCGGCATGCGCAAGTAAATTTTATTTAATTAATTTGTATTGTTTCACAATTAATTAATTAAAAATAATAGATGGTAGATTTGCGCACGTTCCAGAGTGGAAGATACTATCGCCCTGGTGAAAGACCAGAATTGAAACGTTGCTTGAAATGGCTTTTAGCCATGTTCGGTGACCAGATCTGAATAGCCAGGTATTTTCCTCACCTTCCTCTTCCCCTGCTCCTTCCCCTCCCCACTACCATCAGCCTCACAACATCCCCCATAGTCTCACTGGCTCCAGACGGTTAGGAGCAGTTGGGACTCTAGTGCGGTATTCACATAAAAAAAGGAATAAATCACGTACCCTTAGATTTTGTTTTAAGCTTTAGTTGTGATATTTTTTTTTAAAACCGAGCCATTAATTTTATTATAAAGTTTTAACTCGTTTTGATAATGGCGTATAATTTCAAGAGAATTTCTTATGAAAATATAAGCTCAAAGCTCGTTCTGTATATTTTAAAGGGACGTGCCTTACATATCAAACACGATTGTGTGCACCACGTGAAAGAGTACTATCTTACAGTGATATAAAATGCACGAGATTATGTCAAACTGATCCAAAATAAACAAACAACGCGCTGTACTAAATAATTTAAATAGTAAAATGAAGAGGTACCAAAAATTTTGTATGTAGATACATTATTTTTATTTTTCATTTTCACGCATTTATTTACATTCACACAATGGCGAAAACGGTTTTTTTAAATTTTGGTTTGCTTGAGAGAAGTTGCCACACCTACCGATAAGCCCATTTTAAACTATTATGAGGCGAGCATCAACTGCAAAAACAACAAAAATAAGTCGTAACAATACGATGTGACAAGCACGAATCAGCCTAAATCCAATTTCAATCTAACTAACGTCTCTGGTAACTTACCACTTTTATTGTACTTTTATTAACTTCATTTTTTCAGTTTCATATACTCAATTTAAAGAAATCTAACCATTGTACCATTATGTACCATAAAAAATTTGGTTCATTTTTTATAAATTATCAAATTGCATAGTCAATAATATTTCTGCAATTTCTACCTTTTTAGTATTCTTTAATACTTTATGGGCCAATTGTTTCATTGTGCTTAAATAATAACAAACCTTGAATAGAGCTTCCACATAACTTGAATATCACTTTGAAATTTTGATGAATCCTTCAAGTTTCTCGAAACAACTCGCGCATTCTTTTTCTAATCCCTTTTCTAATACAAGAGTTTTAATATATGTTTTGACTAAAGCTACAATATTTTGTAAACTTGTGTAAATATGTCCACAGTTTTTATTTCTTTATTATCGTTATAACAATATTATCATAACCTTAACTATGAAGTAGTAATCCATTTTCAAAGCAGCAAAAACTCTAGAAATTTGAGTTCCGGTTTCATAAAATCCTAAGTGAAATTTACATCGCTATTGCTTTTTTTTGCATATCTACATAGTCTATTGTTAAACGCAATAAGTGTCTAAGCATCAGGAACTCTGACAGGCTTCTGAAGTAGTAACTATGGAATTTTGTTGCGCTGTGCCCGTAGAACCTGAGAATTTTCGTTACCGTTAATGAACATCGAAGCCTACTTGAAGATTATGCAAACTCGGACAAAGGATAAGGGGTAAGAGATCATCAATAGTTTCGCTCAGCTAAGTGATTGGAAGCTTCTAATTTGCTGAGGTTCTGTGAATGGTTTAGACAGGCGTTGCCTTATAACACTGGCAAGATTGACGTGTACAGTGTTCCTACACACCCTATACCAATAGTACGTCGAACACTGTATTTCCAGTTATACCTGACATAATATATCATTCTTGCAATTTTGGGGCAACCTGCGTCCAATTAATTGTTAATAGTGAGGATATAACAAGGAAATTTGAAGAGTCAAACATTGCTGTCAAAACCAAATAGCACTAAGTGACACCTCTAGTGATTGGCACGTGAATTCGAGGGTTATCTACTGGCGTTTTTCATTGGGGAAAAGAAACGAAGGTCGCCTAAAAAGTATAAGATTGACTGACGACTTATAATAGAGACCTCCTCGTATTCGTATGTTCAAATCTGGATACCAGAAGATTCAAGAAGAAAATTATTTCAAAAATTGATTAAGTTTTTGATCGTGCCTCGTTTGAATTGCCTGAAGGTAAACCATAAAAAATGTGTTATGCCTAATTTTACATAAAATCATCTATAATATTTTATGTAAAATAAGGGACTCAAGGGAAAAGGAAGATTAAAAAATCTGATACCGTCAGGTGAAAATTTTCTCAAAACTCCTTCAAGTCTCAGTTAAAGCACCACCCGTTGCAGCTCACCAAGTGCCGGATACGATCACTACATGGCAGATCTGAACATACTTATTATTAAATTCGTTGTGACTTCCTTCATACAGAAATTAGAATTAGAATGAATATTTAAAAACTCTTCTAAAAAATACTAAAATCGCCTCTAACAATTTCGTTTCCGTGCTCCTTGCGAGGGACCTCATCTAGTATATTTTATAACGGTTCAACCCCATACCTTATTCCTTTCTTAGGTATTTCCATATCTTACCCAGCCCGCATTCTCAAGTGAAACGATGAATGCGAATGATATTTCCTTGCAACAATACTATGTTACAAAATGGCGCGTGTGTGCTTCTCAGAAGTAGTACGTCTACGCTTCCGTTGTGTCGGCTGTGGTTTTGTTTTAACCGCGTTTATTAATTCACTTTGTCGAGACCCCGAAGCTTTGTTCGTTTGTTTATCGGATTGTTTGTTTAGCGGGTCTCTAATTAACGAAAGGAACTTCTTGTATTTTGATAAATGTAAATAGATTTCTGGGATGGTTCGGTTTTAAAGGATAGATAAAGTTTTTTTTTTGTGTGGTTTAATAAAAAATAGACCTTTTTTGCTCATGAATCTGAAGTAAATAACATCAAAAGTTACAATAAGATATTGACAGATTGTTTGCTTATGAATCTAAAGTAAATAACATCAAAAGTTACAATATAGATTGTTTGCTCATGAATCGGAAGTAAATAACATCAAAAGTTACAGTAAGATATTGCCTTTGTTTGCTTATGAATCTGAAGTAAATATCATCAAAAGTTACAATAAGATATTGACAGATTGTTTGCTCATGAATCAGAAGTAATTTATTTTGGGTTTTTCAATTACTATTCGATACCTTCATAGGTTTGTAGGTGGAGGTTTCTTGTAAGGGGTAAAAAGACTGATATGCTCATAGGTAGAATGCAAAATGTATTAATTAAATTAAGAATATCATCCGAGATCAACACCCCAACCAGGTACTCGTATGAGGAATTGAGAATAGGGATAACTGAAGGAGACGGTAAGATGATGGTCGTAAGCATGTTTTTGTATTGGTCTAGTTTGTAATTATCGCTTTATCATCTCAGACGGTAACAGGGCTAAATTACAAAGGCGTGAATTTCACATATTACACTGCTTGAATTACACATGGATGGAAATACACATGAACGTAATTACACATGGAGAGAATATACCTATAGGAAATAAAAAAAAAAGTTTAAAAAAGAAATATTTGTTTAAATTTAAGAGTATTTATGTGTGTGCTAAGTAAATTTTATTTTGGAAAAAATAAGATATATTAGGTTTGATGGAACACCTGCCAAATTTATTAATTTGGTGAATATTTGAAAAAATTTATTAGGACATTGTTTTGTTAAATTAGTAGGTACTATATCAAGTTAATTTCAAACGTCAAACACTTTTATGTTATATATATATATATATATATATTTTTTTTTTTTTTTTAATATTAGATTTTTAATTGCAAAATTATTTTTTTCACCATATGTAACATAGGTATATTATGTAAACAATGTTTTTTATTGATTTTGTTATTTTCAAATTTAAACCCATTAAAAAAATATGTTTTTGAGGTGCGTAATTCCAGTAGGTGTAATTCTATCCATGTGTAATGACGTCCATATCTTTCGTTCGTATGTAATACTGTCAATCTAATATTGATAAGTGCAATTCACGCCTATGTAATTTTGTCTTGTATCCATCTCGAGTAATGTTCCAAGGCCAACCAAAAACTTGCCAGACATACCTAAAAAGACAAATAAGTTAGTATTTTTTTATTTTTATATATGAATACCGCACAAGAGTCCCAACTGCTCCCAACTCTCTGGAGCCAGTGAGACTATGGCATTCCCAATTGGGGAATATTGTGAGGCTGAAGGTATTAGGGAGTGGAAGGAAAAGGGGAAGAGGGAGGTGGGGATACCTGGCTATTCAGATCTGGTCACCAAACACGGCTAAAAGCCATTTCAAGCAACGTTTCAATTCTGAATGGTGGTCTTTCACCAGGGCGATACTGAGAGTATCTTCCACTCTGAAAGCATGTATGTAATAATGTATTATTTTTGATGAATGAAAAAGCTTTATACATATTTATTCGTATAGGTTTCGGGATCCGCCAGAATGTAATCCCATGATATTCGGGCGTAAAGTCAAAGCCTTTTCTTGCATTTTATGCACCAATTTCAGAACAAATATTTTAGATTATACCAATCTCCTTAATAAGAAGTGGAACTAAAACAATACATTACCGGGAAGATGATTAGACCCAAATAGTTTTTTTTTGTACACTGGGGTTTCTTAACAAACCACAAAGAGAATTTTTCACAAAATGTAATACGTGTTATGCAAAATAGAGCACCTTTATTTTATTATTTGCATGTTCGGCTTTGTTAAGCATCAGAAAGCAAACCGCAAAAAGCCATTATATCGTGCTCCCGCCCTTTGTGTACCACGAGACGTTGTTATAAAAAAATAACACAACGAATTAAAAAAAAAAAACACACAGCCAATATCTGCAGTATTGTGCGGAAAGATAACACAATTACTGTGGAGGATGAATTACTTGAAACAAGCGAGTGAAATATTCGTTCCTTACCGGACTGCCTAAGTTGAATCTTAAAACTCCTGATTCGCAAAAAATTAAAAAAAGGTCACCAATAATTATTTACGTATTTACATGTATTTTTTTTTTAAATGTGTTTTGTTTAAACCACTATCTAATAAATAAATAAAGATTATTATTAATTATTATTTTAAATAATGACTTCTGTTCAGATACATAAATGGATAATTATGCCATTTTTATGATATAATAATAATAAATGTTTATTCCGGTATGTGGGGAGGTTAGTGCAGTCCCACACATTCCATATAAAATATACATGCAATAGTTATAGAAAAATATACAAAAATTATAAGACAGTAGTATGGTGATATATCACAACATAAAACAAAAATAAAAATAAAAAAAGAAGAATTTAACTAAATTATATGAAAATAAATTCTTTAAGGTGCTGTGGCATTTATATTATGAGGGGACAATATATTTCTCCAGTATGCGTCGATGCTGGAGGGTGGACTGAGGCGGGCTTCCATGATGAGGATATTCCTGGAGCTGTTTATTCTTTCCCTAATTCCAGCCACCCTGGATCTTATAAGGGCTGCAAAACCGGAAATTCGCCCCTCTGTGAACATACTGGAAGCGCTGCAGTATCTGGGGAGGCCAAACATTATGCGGAAGACTTTATTGTACTGTTATGGATAGCAATCAATTAAAGATTTGTAACAGAGATAATTTTTCAATTCGCTTCATGAACTAATCGTATCTTTCGCAAGGAAAAAAATAAATCGAAACTTTTTACTTAATACTTGTATATAACCAGTGGCATTCAGTGTTTTATTACCAAATTATGATTATTACGGCCAACTGAAAAAAATGCGTTCTATATTCATGGAAAAAAGACGTGTTGATCAGAAATTTATCTTATTTTTTTGCGGCATCACTGCATGCCACTGTATATCACCACATACGTACCGAAAGTGAATATAGATGCCTTTACACTTGATGGTAATATATTTTTTTCTATAAAAACAGTTTGCCTGGTTACTAGAAAAACAGTTAAATAAAATATTCAAATTTTAATTATTAATTACTATTATTGAGATTTAAAAACCTAATTTTAATATTTAATCATTGTAGAAAATAATATTAACATAACCTAAATGAAACATGAAAACGGAAAAAAAACGACAAAAAATAAAAAAGATTTCAGTCACATCTGCTGATCGGCAACCGCTTAACCAACTTAGCTAATGATTCCGGTTCAATTTATGTCGTCTTCATCAATATCATATCTCAAACTCAAGATTTGTGAATATTATTTTATGAAATATTTGTTTCCGTTTTCATGTTTCATTTAGGTTATATTGATATTATTTTCTACAATGATTAATATAAGCATTCAATTAACCCTATTCATATCTACAATTCTGTTTAAAAATGTCCAGTCGTATGATGACGCGCCGCAAGGCGAACCGTAAAAGGGCGTGCAAATGTCAGGAAATGTCAATTTTTGAAAGCCTTGAATTTTCGCGGCACATAAAGGATTAAGTCGCTGCTTTCTACGTTCAACATACATAATATTAAACATACGCTGGAACTTCCGCCTAAATGGGGAAATGTGCTTTTCATAATGCTGAAGGGTTCAATGTGAAAGCTTGTAAGGCCTATGAGAGAAATAATAAAACCAGACATATCAAAAAAGTTTTTTTAAATTATTATCGTATGTCGTATTATGGATGTATGTTGAAATTTACCCATATGTATTTACTACATAACGGTTGAATAAAACACTACTCAAGTCAAAGGACAAAAGAAGGGAAGACATGTTTAATTTTGGAATAACTTATAGAAGATTACAAACATCATTAAAATATATTGTTAATTATCGAAGATCAGCACAGCTCTTTATTTTCTATGTCTTTTCCGTTTCATGTTTCATTTTTAGAGTTGTTAATATTATCGTTAATCATTAAAAATATATTAAGAAGATATATTTGATTGTCCAAAGTAGGTACAAAAAATCTTTCATAATAAATCGATGAAATGTTTTCAAGATATAAATTACACATATTTGTATTATGTTTTTTTTAATATATGAAGAGTCCCAACTGTTCTCAGCCGTCTGGAGCCAGTGGGACTATGGCATCCCCAATCGGGGAATGTTGTGAGGCTGAAGGTATTGGGGAGAGGAAGGAGGAGGGGAAGAGGCAGGTGGGGAAAATACCTGGCTATTCAGATCTGATCACCAAACATGGCTAAAAGTTAATTCAAGGAACGTTTCAATTATGAATGGTGTTCTTTCATCAGGGTGATACTGAGAGTGTCATCCACTCTGGAACGTGCACAAATATACAATATATAATTTTTAATTGAATTAATTGTGAAACAGTACAAATTAATTAAATAAAATTTACTTGCGCACGCTGGGATTTGAACCCGCGACCTTTGGATTCGCAGTCGAGATCCTTACCCCTCGACCATGGAGGCCGTCAGATACTAACATTAGTAACTGCTTTTCATACAATAATCATTTAACCTGTTCTTTTTCTTAAGTCTTTTATATTATTTACCTCCGTAACTACTATTGCTGACTGTTAGTATTATTATTGTATTGCCTGCTTTTCGTTTTGTATTTTAACATACTTCATTACAAATTATCCTCTACTTTTTAATTAATCTTTCTCCTCCGTTTCCTTCTGCCTTACTACATTTTTCGATCGGAGGTGCTATAAAGTTAGGGTGTCCGTCAGACGAGAAATTCACGTTCATTTCACAAATACAATATAAATATTTATTTAAAAAAAAAAAACAGAACTCCTAGCTGCGAATCAGCTTTCGAGCCATTAAAGTAAACAGTAAATTATTAAAAAATTCCCTTTCCTTCCCATCTGCTCAATCAGAAGCAATATTTGTCACTAATACCTGTCATATAAATGTCACAAAAATATACTGCTTAAGTGGTAAAATGTGTAATATTTGGGTAGGTGCCTCAAAGCGATCGATGTCAAAACCTCCCATGATAAGGCAAGGAAATTGAAATGAAATGGTATTTCACATTTCCAGGCAGTGCTCATTCGTTATTAAAGGGGGTTATAATGAAGGAAAGTTATTAAAAAAGGAAAACTTTCTGAAAAGGAAGGTTTTTGCAAGCGATGTGGACTTTCCCCTTCACTTAGTGCTGGCTTGTTCTAAACTGGGGATAAGTCGCTAATTGCTGTGGGATTCGAACTCAACTCTGAAAATACCACTCGAGTTCCCCTACCACCAACTTCAAGCTTCATGAAAAATATTTAAAAAAAAAAGTAAAATGTGTAATATTCTATTATCGTACCACTGAACTAATCATCTATCACGCCGTTTCGCATTCCGCCATTCCGCAGAGGTAGGCAGAGATGACGGACCGCGAAACAACGCAACATACATTCTCTTCTGTTATTATAATTTCTGACATCGACGACATAATACATTTAATTGTCTTACTCATATCAATTCTATAACTAATAACGGTTTAAAAATGTTCGGCTTCATTCTTCGAAATGCCAGAGACTTCAAGAATATTTCAACACTAAAATTATTATACCCTTCCTAAGTTCGTAGTCAAGTCGAATATAATTCTTCTATATGGTCCCCTCACTATAAAACTCATTCCGACTCCATTGAAAAAATTAAACATAAATTTCTAAGATATGTTAACTATAAACTCGGTTTACCTGTTGATACTATAAATTACAATTATGAAAGAACTAAAATTTAATTGTGGTAACACCAATTACCAAAATCAATTAAAGTAGTGTATAGCTGGACACGCCCAAGTTGTGGTATCACCAACTACCAAAATCAATTAAAGTAGTGTATAGCTGGACACGCCCAAGTTGTGGTATCACCAATTACCAAAATCAATTAAAGTGGTGTATAGCTGGACACGCCCAAGTTGTGGTATCACCAATTACCAAAATCAATTAAAGTTGTTTATATCTGAACACGCCCAAGTTGTGTTATCACCAATTACCAAAATCAATTAAAGTAGTGTATAGCTGGACACGCCCAAGTTGTGGTATGACAAATTACCAAAATCAATTAAAGTAGTGTATAGCTGGACACGCCCAAGTTGTGGTATCACCAATTACCAAAATCAATTAAAGTAATGTATAGCTGGACACGCCCAAGTTGTGGTATCACCAATTACCAAAATCAATTAAAGTAGTATATAGCTGGACACACATAAGCTTGCAATCGGTAGTGTCGCTAGCGTACATTGTGTAAATACGAAAAAAGCTATGGATTTGGAATTTTATTCGTTCATTTTTAGTTCCTCCTTTGACCGACATTGTCTATCACACCAAGTACAAATTATTCTCAGATGACGGCCTCCATGGTCGAGAGGTAAGGCTCTCGACTACGAATCCGAAAGTCGATGGTTCAAACCCCTGCGTGCGCAAGTAAATTTTATTTAATTAATTTATGTTGTTTCACAATTAATTTATTAAAAATAATATTTAGCATATTTGTGGACGTACGAGAGTGGAAGATATTTTCAGTGTCGCCTTGATGGAAGACCACCATTCATAATTGAAAAATTGCTTGAAATGGCTTAAGCCGTATTTGGTGACGAGATTTGAATAGTCAGGTTTTTCCCCACCTTCTCTTTCCCCTTCTCTTTCCCCTTCCCGCTACCTTCAGCCTCAAAACATTCCCCAATTGTGGAGGCCATAGTATCACTGGTTCCAGAAGATTGTGAGCAGTTGGGACTCTTGTGGAGTATTCACATTAAAAACGTCTTTATCTACACTTCTAACCACAAAATATTAATTATAATTCCTATTAAATTGTCGTTTTACCACTTGAAAAATGTTAAATATTAAACCTAATCACATAGAAAATTTTAAGAAAAAATGCTATCTATTTTGTATTTAATCATATTGGTCTTTACGAGGGCTTCTAATATTTCAATATCAACAAACCACCTGTAAAAATCAATACATTTGCTTATTGACTGAAATAGACACAACGAAAACGTATAACAAAATTATTTGAAGCAATTGATTGACGTTTAACTATCAGTCTGGAAGTTTGATGTCTTTAAGCAAGTAAATACACAATTATATGATAACACTGTAGTAATAATATCAATAATAATCCTTAAAAACACGTGAACAGTGAGTACACTTCTGCGTTTTGAAATATTCACAGGATATTAAGTTGTGAATGCTAAGGTCAACACATCTATCTTCAGTTTATAATAATTTTAATGTAAAGCCATTGAGTTATTCAATATCAAAATGGACTCTATAAAAATTTTTGAATTATGTCAACTTCTTTGAATGTTTTTAATTTCTTTTTATGTTTATCCATTTTTAAACACAACATTCCAAAGGCTCAATTAGAACCCTTTGTGAACAACAAAGCAAAACCTCCAACGAACTAATTCCGCCCGCGGGAAGGGGTTGGTTTAAGTCGCAATAAAATACACTTTTAATGACGGGAATAATCCAAGTTTCACGACGTGACGATAATAATTCTGGCCGTTTTATACTTATCGCCTATAAACAGTGAAGAAAGACGGCTGCGAAAAACGATCAATTGAAGAATCAATTTTTTATTGACACTCAAGCAATAATTTTAATGCTTATTGCAACTCTTAATTAACCGAAACGAAGGTGGTGTAATACCTTGCTACTTGCGTTTTTTTTACGGATTTTTATTAGTATTTTTTTTATTTTTTTTATCAGATGCGACATCGGGTTCTAGTGATAACTATTGGCTATACACATTATTGTATTATTGAAATTAGAAACCTTTAACTTATAAACTCTTTTAATTAAAGCGTTATCAAAGCATTAGCATGTTGCAATGCTTTAAAAAAGAACTCTGATTCAACCCAGAAAACTAATTGGATGTGTCACTCAAAAACCGTGTAACGGTGATCTCTGATGACACGAAATTATAAAAGAAAAAACTTTTTAGAATTTATTGCTAAAAACCTACCCCGGGGTTGAAACATTATTCCGATAATGTGTTATGGGGCTTGAAAATACATGTTAATAATAATACAATTTGTTCACATGTTTCACCCCATTAGTTTAAAATACAATATGAATAGAAAAAAAAGTTTAAATAGATATTTTCGATTTTTTTCATAGGATTGGACGATATGTGCTTGTTTTTTTATGGATGTTTTCTTTTAGTTTTTCTAAATATTCAATTAAAATATGAGTAAATATTCAAGTAAAAATAAACTTTTCCTGTACTATAATGAAGTTTTATATTAAAAAGGTTAAAACGTTAAATTTTATTTATTGTAATAAGCTTTGTGTTTAATACGAGTCACCATTTCCGCAAACCAAACAAGAGTTGGCCAAAAATTTTAATCAATATTGAAATAAAATGCTCCGAGAACATTGAGATAAAGCCTCTTCTATCCAGATCGCATAATAAAACGTAAAAATTCACAAATACCCAAACTGCTTTGTATTCAAAGCGGACACGGGCAAATTTTATTACCAAGTAACCATCAACATTTCAAAGGAATTATGCAAAACAAACCAGCCAGGTATCTCATTTGGGAAATTCCCCACCCCTGGGGAAAATTCTGGGGGGGAAGTCTAATATTAATGAATTTCTCAATCGCTTACGGAAATTCACGAAGTTTCCCGAGTGAAAGTGGTTGGAAGGGGAAAGGGTAAGTGCAGACGTTGAATTATGTTATATTTATATATGCTTCTATGTAGACACATATCTGTTAGTGATGACAAAAATAACGTTGGTTGATCCACACTAGCGACCATTTTTAAGTTCTGCTTAAACTTCATATTGATTTATTCATGTGAATACCGCATAACAGACGCAATTGTTCCCGATTTTCCAGAGCCAGTAAGACAGTGGCATCCCTAATCGGGGTATGTTGTGAGGCTGAAAGGAGTGGAGAAGGGGAAAATATGGAGAAAGGGGAGGGAAAGGTTGGGCAGTATCTGCCTTTTCAGATATGGTCTACAAACACAGGTTAAGTCATTTCAAGCAATTTTTTAATTCTAAATGGTAATCTATTACCGGGGCGATACTAGTATCTATGAACTTAGCCATAAGTCGTAAAAAATGCAGCTCTACCCTATTTTCCATTTCGTGTTCATAATATTCATTGTAAATCATTTAACGAATATAAATAAGAAATTAATAAGTATATTGGAGTACCACAAAACACACGCGAGAACCCCGAAAAGAAATCCGTACGGTTTTACGAGTATGAACTCGCACTTTATAATAATTTTTCACCCATCTCATAAAACTTTATGAGTGTATTTACTAAACTTCACAACGTACTTAGGACTGTTTTTCAACGACAGCAGAACACAGTTACGTACCACAGTAATTATTGTGTAACGAAATCGTGGAAATTCGTCCCATTCTCACGCAGAAGTGTAATTACATAAGGATTTATTAAACGCCGTAGCGAAACTTTTTACAGTGAAAGTTTCAAAGTCAGGACTAATTGTACCCACGTGAACAGTTTCATCCGTGAAAATTACACGAATTTCCACGTCATTATTTCCATTCCAAACACTCACATTTTCTCAACTTTCCGACTGATATACGTTTTTAATGACTTGTTCATTTTTGTAAAACCTTTTAGGAGAACTTTAATCGATTATGTCAAATTTGTATTTTAAGTTGTCTTTTGGAAGGTTCCTACTCTAAAATTGTGTATGTGAATAATACGTGTTTGTAGAATCGGTATCATTAAATTAAATATAATTGGAGGACTTAATCGTAAGTCTTCAAGATAATTTCGTTATATAAGAATAAGGTGCAGGTTCGAGTCCTGTCGGCGACATTTATCTTTGCTCGGAAAGGTTTTTTTCAATTTGGATAAGTGTTTCAGGCTAATAATTATTGTTTATAAAAATTATTGTCACCCTTTGCGCTATGCACAAAAATCTTGTCTTAAGTTTTTAAGAACTTTAGTTTATCAACTAATAAATATTTGACAAGTCAAAGCAATTTTCACCAATAAAATGTAGACATAATTTGTCTCGACGCCATCTATTTGAGGGATTTAGCCGTTACAAGCCTCTCTCATACTAATAAAGTTGGTTGTTTACAGGTGAAAATATAATAAAAACAGTAATTATTGAATGAAACACTAGTATATATTGAATAACTTGGCGGGTTTGCGATAAGCCGACGTAGCTCAACGGTAGAGCATCTGACCGGACATCAGAAGGGTGCAGGTTCGAGTCCTGTCGGCGACATTTATCTTTGCTCGGAAAGGTTTTTTTCAATTTGGATAAGTGTTTCAGGCTAATAATTATTGTTCATAAAAATAATTGTTACATATATTATTATTCAATTCAATTTGGGTTATTTTGTATAAACCATTACATAGAATAAATTAATGTTGACATGTTTCGAAACTAATGGTTCCCTCATCGGGATACTATATATTGTGGGATAATTTAATTTAAAATGATGCCACTAAATGGTTTGAAGATATTATTGTTTATTTTTTCTTCAAAAATATATAATTATATCGTGGTGCAATAATTATTAACGTTATTTACTTCTTCGATAAACGCAAAATCACTTTGCGGTGTCATTTTTACTAAAATACATTTCCTATTAATTTTAATATTACTTATGTTAAATGGTGGATTACAAAAAATAGGTAACCTAGCAGAACCTAAGATACAAAAAGCAATATTTCTTCTCTTTTTGCTTCACTATTCCAATTGCCTCCTGTCTCAAATATGTCGTACTATGGCCAGGGCCCATCATTTTAATCCTCTTTGTAAATAATTTCTGCAGATACCAGTGTAATTCTCCGATTTTTGCAATATTTATCAATGTGAATCGTTCTTTGGAGTGCTTTTAGTAAGAACCGAAGTATCTGTGCCACATATGAAGATATGTCATGACTGGTACAACTTACTGGTTAAATACTCGTATATTGGTCTTTTGTTCATTTGACTAATTTAAAAAAAACTGATTTTATTTTAGTGTATTTTTGTTCTTCATACAGTAGTCGAATAATGGTGTAAATCTTATGTTTAATTTATTAAGCTAATAAGCGGCAGGTAAATTCCAATTGCAATTATTTATGTCATAAGCCTCTTGCCCACGTATATTTTAACGTTGTATGCAGAGAGCTTGGGTCCATATCTCTGTATTAGTATGCTGTTGAATTTGTACTAGACCATCCTACGAATACCCTAATAGGTAACGTGATACATTTGCCCTAAGCTGCGAGCGGTTACCTCTCATATTTCATGTTTGCCTAAGGGCCGTCTGTTTCAACAGATAGCTAAATCGTGAGCTAAATTTTAATTTTAACAGTTAGTTAAAGTAACTCGCGTGTTAAAAAGGACCAAGCGCTGTTTCAAGTATACTTTTGCTATAATTGCTATTAGTGTGGCCGTTCGAGAAAGCAGAATATTCTTCCAAATTGTTAAATTTGATCTCTGGTGAAATACAAACAACAACTGTCAAAATATGCCGCAGGTTTTAGTTTGCGTCGTACTCGTTTCTAGAAAATATTCTTTTACAGTAATTCGTCGTCATTATCATCATCTTCTATAATATTATTCATGAAATGAATCGTAAGAAACACTGAAGCGAGAGCAATTCCGTCAATAGAACTGTCAATTATGTCAAAATGACCGAACAACTATCGGTTTTTGGAAAGTAAGAGCTAAAGTTACAAGTGACGTAAAACAAAGAGTTAAATTGATTTAAAAACGCATTTTGGGGAAATTTAAATTTAGCAAGCTTTTTAACTCTTACTTTTACTATAGTTTGTGTCGAAGCAGACGGCCCTAATACTTACATAACGACCTGCCACAACAACCTTCATTTTACAACTCCGCCGAACGAGAAGCTTTTCATTTGCACTGTTTTTTTTTTTTAACTCAACCAATTATTTCAACCCTTAACATAGCGTCCTTGTGCATCATTAGTGAAATGATTTCTAAATAAGCAAATAAAACAAAGTAAAGTTCGTAACGTTAGTAAGACGTATATCGACCATAGACAACTAACTTTTGCCATTTTTTTTATTAAAGTGCCCTGCCACCACCGTCAGCTCTATATTTAGTATGTACGACGCTGACCTTTTTGTCAATATAATTGCCTAACTACTGGCCCTGAGAAACTTTCATAGTCTAGATGTTTTATACATATCATTAAGTTTAGGGGGGTATGCGGGAATTGGAGCCTAACAAGCAAAACTTAGAAAAGGGTAGCAAACGTTCCAAATGATTTGTTTTCATTATTAAAAATGATTAGATTTTTTGCTTAGGTTTAATAGTAACATAGATTCAATGCAAAAAAATTAAACTACCATACAAAAAGCTCTGTTAAAAAGAAATCATTTTTCGGTCCAATTACCTGCCGTAAAGGGTAATGAGACTCATTTTTCCATATCTGTAATGTGAGCCATTACAATTGTTTTAAAAACAATTTTTACCAACTTCTATTTATTCAGCAATAACATTATTTTTAATAATGATGAATGAATCTAATGAATATCATAAGCGAAAGAAAAATATTTTTTTACAGTCGCCGACAGCAAACCACACATTCGTATTCCATTCTAGAAAACGTACCACTGAGTTGCTGGCGGCGATTGATGGACCCGGTCGAAGATTAACGAAGACTTATTTCGGAGAGACCCGAGAGTCCGTAAGTACTCATTTCATCGCTGTTCTCATTACCCGCCCGCTCCAATTACCCGTTTTCCTTACAATTGTACATACGGTGCGTTTAAAGAATTAACAGTATCATGACAAATAATAAACATATACAAAAAGTTCAATATTTATCATTTGTCCATACTTGACATTATTATTTTTTAGTATTCGGCATGTCCTGATGAGGAAATTCTCGCTTTCGAAACATGTTGACATTTAAATATTTAAAAAAGTGGTGTTTACAAAGTAATTTTAATTAAGGAAATTCCTCTGTAGAATAACATATTATGGAAAAGTTGATTTCCACTTTGGCTACCCATCGTAGAACAGGGGAAAGAGGTATTATGTGTCACAGTACAACAATGAGTAAAAAAAAATAGCTGCACGAATATTTTCCATATTATCTTTCAGGTACGTAATGTACGTATGTAGCTTGATTTTATGCTAATATTTTATTTGCAAAGAGGCCTGTAAATAGAATTCGGATCCACGACTTCGTAGAAAATATTTGAAAGGAAGCAACTTCAAAAGCTTTAAAATCTGACAATCATGTGTCAGGCTGCTCAGACTTTTCAATGGATCGCATTTCAGGACGTACGAGACTGAAAAACTCCTTTCCATCGTATTCAAATATGTAGAATACGTAATATTACCTCCAGGGTGGTCGGTACTTGATGCGATATATTGGAGAATGTAATAGAGAAGATGAGAAAGCTCTTCTGTAACCGAGACCTAAGTCTGAATTTGAACAAGAACGGCACGTCGTCATGTTTTCCCTCTTCTTCTGTTCGGTATTGAAACCTGAACTTTAAACCAAAACATTGACGTGGAAAAAAATGTGTGGATTCCAAAATTTTTGGAAATTTTGGAATCATATAAAAATGCTTTGTTTCTCTGATAGTTTCACTATTAACTACCTACATATTGTACATAAGTAAGTCAATCTACACATTTATTCAAACAATAAAAACAGTGGCGGTTCGTCGTCTTTTTAAGCGGGGGTTCAATCAGAAATTTAAGAGAAAATTATATTTCAAATACAGCGGCAGTCACTAAACTTAAATAAAGTTGGTGGGATGGGTACTGTAATAACTAGCGACTTGAGATAATACGGCGTTTGTTGAAACTTTCTTAACATAGGAATATAATGTCTTATATAAGAAAAGGGTTGATTTTTTAATACGAAAGCAAAAGTATGCATTTAATCTGTTAGTAGATTTATAAATGCCATTAACAGCAAACGGTTGGAGAAATGCTGGAACAAGAAAATAAAAACACACAAATCTTTACTTCTAACATCAAAAGTAAAATGATAACATTTAATTTGCACCTTTATTTCGGTGAGTCAGCTGGCCGGAAAATTCACCGATAGGTTTGACGAGTTTACTGTGCATATCTCGGTGACACACGTCGAACTTCCGAGGTCACGTGTTAAACATGCAACTAGTGCTGGTAACAAAATTCGACGTGGTTCGGCCCAAGATATTTAATTTCACCATCAGGGTGTTGTTTTGGTTTTTTTTAATGAAAATTTGCTTGGGGTCGTGAACCCATATGTGGTCAGCCTATTCCACGTAGCACCTATTGAAATATCACGTTGCACTTTGACCATATAGTAATGCAAGGTAGTTTTATTTTTTCAGATTTATAACGGGAATTCACTTCGCTATTTCTCTTTAGAAAACAACCGCCACTGAATTAAATTGATGATTCTACTTTTTACATAAGAAATAACCTCCCAACTTTATGTATCCATTTATTTATTTGCTCAATTCAGAACAAATTTTTTACAGTAAGAACACTTTGACTGTCCAACTGGAAAGTTCCCGTCTCATTCGGCAGATCAGTAGATACCTTCGTATTGAAGGCCCCGTCTCCGACATTGCTGTTTCCACAGCGATAGGATGGGATTGTACCACTATCTACCCGATTTAGTAATATAAATATATTTTGGGGTTCACCATATCCATAAATCTGAAGAATTGCTAAAATTTTATAGTAATCTTCATCAAATAATTGAACGAATAATTAAAATAAAATAATAACCCAAACAAACATCACTTTAAAATAAACACTTACATGTAGCTTAACGTAGGAGAACGTCTCAATGACGGCCAGCACTGAAAAATGGTCGTAAACATGATTTATATGTTTATACTGCACGGGTAGTTAGGGAAATGGCTGGTCAGTGGCTGAGTTGACGTCGCTTCCGGGCCCTACCCAAGTGTTAATAATAATAATATCTTTATTGTAATTACGTTTAACAATAACTAAAATACGTGTATAATATAATAATATAAGTGTACAGTGGTTTATAAAGTAAAATAGAAAATAAGATAATAACAGTTATAAATTGAAGGTTTTCATAACCCGCCTCACTAGGCTAGCCTGTGTTGAGGCAGTAATTTTGCATTTTATAATACCTATGATTATACACTTATATTAAGATATGCTCCGTAAATGGTTAAATCAATAATTTCGGATTTGGGCGAGTGCACCGGTAAATGCCCTATCATTACTTTTAATCCAATTTTTTTATATTGTGTTTTTTTTTTTTTTTTAATCAGATTTTTTGATGCTAACTAGAATAATGTTGAAAATTATTATCGCGAAGTACTTAAAATTTCGTTTTCCAAAAGTAGTATGAGTTACAGGAATTTGGAGTAAATCTTTGTTGGTATTTTTAGTAATACGAGTGTTTAGTCTTTTTTAGTAGTATTTATGTTTGTTTGAATAAAGACGAGTAAGGATTGTTTTAGCGTAAATCTTCCGAATGTCAAATACTTTCATTATATTAAATACTGAGTTTGTGTCTGTAATTAGAGGTAGCTTAAGGATTATTTTTATAATCGTTTTCAGTGCCTTTATGATTGGGTCTAGTGCAGATGAAGTACAACCTCCCTATGATATGATACCATACTCAATAATCGATTGCCAGACTGCAAAATAAATCCTTCTCAAGTGTTGCAAGTCGAGAGAGTTTCGTATGGTTCTGAAAAAGTGTATAGTTTTCTTATTTTATTTGCGATGATTTGGGTATGAAGATTCCATTTGAGGTGTGGATCAATGGTGAGGCCGAGGTACCTCATATAATGAGTGTGCTCAATATAGAGGCACTAACAATATTTATTGGGATTATCATACATGTGGTTGACCTGTAATATTTATGCTGGATGTATTAAATTTAGTTTTCTAGATGTTTAGTGTGAGCGTATTTATATCCAACCATTTTTTAAACTAATCTAGCTTCAAAAAGTAAACAGTGTCATCAGCAAAACTTACAATTTTTCCCTGAATATTAAGGTTGCATAAATTATTAATATACAATAGGAACAAAGTCGGTACTAATATGCTTCCTTGTGGAATACCGTAGTCAGTTAAGCACTGGTTGCTAAGAATGTTATTTATTTTCACTTTTTGCTGGCGTCCATTAAGGCAGCTTTAAAAAAATATAGTTCGTTGCCCGTAATACCGTCAATAATGTTTATCCTGTTACAACGGAGTTTAGATTTTTTTGTATAAACCACAACCCCATCGTTATGACTATCAGGTTTTGTTGAATTGAAGAAAGTGTAGTTTTTATGAATGTAGGTGTGTAAACATTTGACAACCAACATTCTGTAAGAACGATTATATTAAAGTCTATAATTTGGTGGTTAAGCTGTATCTGGTGTTCATTAAAGTTTGTATTAATTGATCTAATATTTTGGTACATAATAGTGATGTTTTTTGGATCGGTTAACAGATATTTACATATTTTAGCATTTGATGTTGTTAACAAATTGACTCGATCATCTAATATGAGTAATATAACAACAACAAAAAATTAAAAGTATTAATTATTGTGATCTCCTCTGTCCGTGGCAATCTCTAGAGATTTCAGTTGTCGTGAGTGCAATTCCTCGGCTGGCTAAGTCCTCTATCACGACACAAAATATTCCACTTACTGTAATGGTAGTAGGAGATTTTCAAAATATTGTCAGGTTATTTGTAACCCGGGAATGTATGTCTTTCTTTAAAAAAATGTATAAGATTTCAAAATACAAAAATCCTCAAATCGTAATCTTTGAAATTCTGTGAAATAATATACCAAAATGTCTGATAATGGGTGCAGTTTGAAAATCAGTGAAGGCAATTTTGAACGTATTGCCTAAAATTTCATAACTGACAAATTTAGAATCGAATTTAAAAATTACAGTTTAAGGATTTTTGTCTTTTGAAATCTTACGCACTTTCATAACTACCTGTATAGAATTTACAGATAATCATTAATAATATTTTTTACGTTAGTCGAGTAAAAAGTTATATAAAGGGTATTTTTGGGTGTTGACCGTTAAGTCCTTTTACAATAATATATCGCACAATTTTCCATTCACCCTGTATAGTATACATCTAGTTTATCTTCCTCAATTCCTATGAGAGCAAACTCAGACAACAATGGTCATGTCAAATATTACCACCAAAAAAAATATATTTATCCGTTACACAATCAAAACACAACGTACGGTTGCTGTAGTGCTTTTTACATACTCCTACATTCGGCGCTTTATCGCCGAGCAAGTTAGTGTGTATTTCCTTTGGTTTATTCACTGCCGACATAAAGATGTGACAGGAGGTCATTAATCATAAACGTGAACGAAAATGGGCACAACCCTAGTTGTTGGTAATCTCTCAGGGCTTCGAAAAAATAATAAATCTTTGATTAAAAACCAGATACACGATAATAATAGATTATAATAAAAATTAGAAAACTTGTGTTGTATTTGTAAAATCCCCTCAAAGACGCTATACAAATATTTCTTGCTAGGCTTTATCTTACCGTGTACAAACAAATACAGAAACAAACTTACATGGCAGGTCACTGCATATTAAGAAGTTATATTAGAAAGTTTTTTCGTAGGCAGATTTTATTTTGCACGAACAGGACAACTGCACATTGGATGATATTACAGCTGCTTTTTTAAGATTAGTCGCAAAATAAAACTAAATAGCTATAAAAAAAATCTTGTTTGAATTTTGGATTGCAGAACAAAATTTATATAATGACATTAAAAAGCTAAAAAATTCTACTCCGGTTTAAATGAAATTTTATTGTTTACATTCACATATTTAGTTATGTACAATATCACGAACTGTAAAAGGTTTATTACACTTTATTTTAAAGCTTATTCTTATATATGATGCGGGTACTATAAGGTCAGTTACCCGTCTCGGGACTGGAATTATTGTCTAGTGAGGCGGGTAACATTTAAATATGTATAATGTGAATAATAAAAAAAATTAATGCCCTCGCTGAATCATTAATAAAAATCGTTGAATCAATCAAATAATTGCTAATTTTAAAAGTTTCTGTTTAATTTATTTCTAAAAGCTGTTTTATAATAATTATTCAAAAATTTTCACATTGAAAACTTAATTTGGTTCCTACAAATAAACTGATGCCATTATAATTTTACTGTTCAATGGACTCTTCAAATGTTCATAGCTAATGATATATGTGAATTTGCCTGTGTTAACCGAAGAGAAAAGCTTTGCGAATTTCATGACAACGATAACGTTGTATTTAACAGAATTTTTTCACCAGATATCATTTACAACAAATATTTTATAATGGAATAATATGTCGCATAGTGACTTAAATAGTGACAGGAGGTACGAAAAATACAACTTTTGTTTGTAGCTTTTTTCTTAAATTTAATTTAAATCAAATTTAATAATGTTATTAGTAAGTTCTGCAAAATATTTTTAGTTTTTTTTTATTATTGTGACAGCTGTTTCGGCGTTTAAGGCCATTTTCACAGTGCGGTTCATCCGCATTGTGACGAGTTATTTATATGATTTTATTTACTCCCACTCCATTCTAATTTGGACGGGTTTTTAAAAAGTAATGATTTACTATCGGTAAAACAGATTTACTAAGAAAACCATCGAAAACAATTGAAACAATAGATAACAATTGAAAATGGCCTTAAACGCCGAAATAGCTGTTACGATAATACAAACTAAAAATAGTTGCTGAACTTAATAATAGAATTATTAAATTTGTTTTACATTAAATTTAAAAAATAAAATAAATGGAGTTCTACGAATTAAACACAAAAACAATTAATAGTTAAATATTTTAATATGGGATAAAGAATGGAGGATAATGTGGACAAATCTTGAATTTGAGATATGATATCGATGAAAATGACATAAATTGAACTGGCTACATTAGCTAAGCTGGTTAAGCGGTTGCCCCGGATAGGCAGAGGTCCTGGGTTCGAGTCACAGATGCGACTGAAATCTTTTTATTTTCTGTATTTTTTTCCGCTTTCATGTTTCATTTAGGTTATGTTAATATTATTTTCTACAGTTATTAAATATTAAAATGAGGTTTTTGAATCTCAATAAAAATAATTAATAATTAAAAATTTAAAATAAAAATAAATTGTAATTTGAAAATCATATAAATAAGTTTTTTCAGTGCGGCTGAACGATACACGGTTGACGTTTTTTCGGTTTTCATGTTTCATTTAGGTTATGTTAATATTATTTTCTACAATGATTTAATAATTAATTGGTTATAGCCCCCATACTCGAAACAAACACAAACGACTATCCAGCCAGTCATCCAGCCTGTAGGAATATTTATTATTTTTGTGACCTTTATTTCTAATAATTAATTTTGTCCCCAGCATGGGACCGCAGCATAATATACCATGTCGATTCGATTGAATCCCGACCCATATAGGACAAGGTAAGAAGGTAGATATATATATATTGTAATTACCTAAAATTTCTAATATATGGTATCCATCCTCCAATAGAGGACACTAGAAGAAGAAAAAAAAGACGTTAAAAATGTATACGATACGCCATTAAAAATTACTAAAAAGAAAAAAAAGGTAATAAAGAATACATAGGTGTGCAAACAAGTATATTGCAAAAAAAGTATATACATGAAACAACAGAAATGTTCTGAAAAATTTATAAATGTTTATTAATATAGTGAAATAGACAATTTTAGTTTGGCGTTTCTTTCCAAATACCGCCAATGTACACTTTTTACGCTGGTGGAATCGACATTTTTTGTGCTGACCCTGTTTGCCCATAGACACGGTTCCTGCCCATTATTCTCATCCAAAAAAACACCTCAATTTTTAAATAAAATTCCAGATAAAATGGTGCACACTTTGCATGCAAACATGTCAGTTACTCACTCGTATTAATGCGAGTACATAAAACGTACAATAAATACATTATCTTTCGAAAAACATACTTAGCGTTCACTTTATTGGAACTTTTTATTCACTCGTAAGTCTCAGAACCGCGAAATGATAACTTATTTTCATTCGTTCCCTTAATTCATCATCATTATCACGGGTTTTTCTCAGGTTTAAGTTTGGTCAACAACATAAATTTTTTTTTTATTTAATTTCTTCAAGCGATTGGTATTCATTTTGTGGCGTCATTATTAATAAATGATTTAAAAATAATATTTAGTATAGTATATTTAGTATCGTCAGGAAAATGTCAATAATATATATTTTCATATAATATATTAGAGTATTCATATATTCCTGACAACGAAAGCATCATGGATATCAATGTATATTTATGAAGTGGTGAATACTAAGTATATTTTTAAATTCATTTATAAAAGTTTGTTTTAATTCAAAGTATATGGCATACTGATGCATGCGTAACTCTTGGGATGTACATAATCGTGCGATGATTTCGTGATCAATTAAAACATGGGACATTATTTATTAAAAGGGGTCAATTCTCAAGCTAAGGTCCAGAATCTTTTGAGTATTGTGACTGTTATTTAGATTTATTCATTAGATGTCCTTCATTAGATTACTAACTCGGAACCAGGGGCGGCTCGTGACATTTTGGTGTAGGTACTAGAGTGTCAAGATTGAAAAAAATTGCATTAGTGATGATGCCGTAGTTCAAAACATAACTCAAGACATAAGGCCTCTGAAGATGGACAGTGTGATTTGTCCGAAACGTCAGGAGTTAAACAGTCCTTCTAAAGACTACATTAAACGGGTAAACCAATAAAATTATTCTACATCTTACACCCGTGAAAATTTCAACGATAACATATATATATATATATATATATATATATATATATATATAGTTTTATAATTAAAATTATCATATTCGGTTACAACAACATCAATAATGTTGTTTTTTCAATATTAATGCTCTAGCTCACAAAAAAGTCACGAACCGCCCCTGCTCAGAACAGGTTACATCTTGTGAGGTAGATAACGGAAAGCTTAAAATTAAATTACGAAGCAAACTATGGCACTTATTTATTTTATTGTATGTTGCTTTATTATTTTAATTTTATTTACTAACATTATTTAGAATCTCCTAAACTACCTTTGTAGTTAGTCAGCAAGTACATATGTATATATAAATATAATATAAATACAAGTACATATGTATATATAAAATGGTACATTTAAAAAAATTGCAAATTGTATATATAATATGATGCACATGGACAGGTCTAGGATTACATTATTGATGATAGAAAACAGAGCAACAAATGAGGATTCATTATAATGTATATACCTATATTTAGAATATATTGGAGTACATCAGAGCGTAATAGTTCATTTATATTTAAAAAAAGAAAAGTAGAAAGAAATAAAAACTAAGCGGTATTAAGATATGTTAACACGATAGATTCATACATGAGTTAGAATATAATTAAAAGTTGAAATGTAAGTTGCAATTAGCAAAACGAGACCAGTATAAATCATCTATATCTAATGGCCACTTTTTTAGATTATACTTGACTTATAAATCGAATTATTTTTAATGAAATGAATAATAAATGTTCTTTTAATTATTTCTAATTTTGAAACTGTCAATTCATGGTTTAATTCCATATTAAAATGATTTTTTTTTTAAACTTTGTAACTTTGTTCCACTTATTCATTTTCAACCGGACCGGTTTTACCCTATTACGGGCATCATCAGACTGGCACAAATAAAACCTAATCTATGGTATATATAGCATTTGTGTCAGGAGTGAGTTCCTCTGCTTTCTAATTTTGTTAACAACATGTCTCTCTTTGTGTGTGTGTGTGAAGGTGTTTTGTCAACTCAATTAATATCCGGTCAAAAAGATCCGTTTTTGACCTACACAGGTGTCCTGATCTTACTTTGAAGTGGGTTCCATGATATTATTTATTACTGAGAACAAACAACGATTAATTACATTCGTTAAATACACGTTTAACAGTTTTATTTGGATGATAAGACTTGTGATTATTATAACACATTTTTAATACACCAGTCGACGATTCCGAAAACCTTCCCAGGCCATTAGTCTTTAAAATGTTCTTTTCCTGCCAAAAACGTGATTGATGTTTTAAAAAGATTCTCCCGTTTAATGGCCAAAGTATGTAGCGAACCGCTGATGGAATAAACCGGTAGAAGTGGTTTGTGGGCATATTAGTGTGCCAAAATTAAACAGAATTCTTCCGCACTTCTGCTGAAAGGATCAAAGATTTTCACATTTAGAATTTCTTTCTTGAATTCAATTTTTTTGAACTGACAGTTTTCCGACATCAGATTTCTTTCAAATCAGTATAAATCGCACTTCAAGGAATTTTTCGTTCAGTGTAGCAACCGTAGCAACCGTAGCAACCTCGCTAAGTGAGTATTCCAAGAACGCAGGTACCCCAAATTTAGTAAAAAAAATTCTTGCTAACGTTTTGATATGACGTATTTATATTTTTGTAGGAAATCTGTCTCGGTATAAATTAGCATATAACCGTATTTTATTTTAAACTGAAAATAAATACGAAAAGTCTTGATTTGTTTAATATCGTGATTTTATACGGCTTTCGATCAGTAATATCATTTGCGCTGATTCGAGAAGAAAACTGGAAGAGAATGGTACTGATTCGATAACTTATGGCATATATTTCACTTTTTTGTAGAATGATAAATATATTTCTATCACTTACATAAACACGTATTTTGGTAATAATATATTTTATTAATAATAATAATAAAGTTTTATTATCTTTTTTTAATATAAATTGTAAGATCGTTTAGTATTATTTAAAGAATGCTGCCCTGAAGAAGCTACGGTGGAAGTGATATCCGGCCGGCAATTAAGTATACAAATCCAAGTGATGTAAACGTATTGTTCGTTTAAATGTTTTGTTTTATTTTAAATTACTTTAATGGTCATGTATTGTCACATATATGGTACGATAATGGTTTGGTCATAATATTAAGTAAAATTCATAGTTTTTTTACTACAGATGGTGGGAATGCGTGCTTCCGAACTAAAGTATCGACCTGACCTGTATTCCGGGTAATTGTGTCATGCCCGGTGGCTTTGTCACTTTATATCGGGCTATTATTTACCGTTAATAATTTATGAAGGTAAATATACCTAACGCGTTAATATTATTGTTTTAACCCTCCCGTTAACAAGTTCGAAAACTTCCTTCCTCTCCCAAGATAATCCGCCGACATTACCGTAATATTTAAGTTACCCACACATTTCTCTGTAAGAAGGTATGAAAATAAGTTCACTCATTTATAAATAACGAATTTATATAAATAAACTTTTAACCCCTTTTTTCTAATTTCAAAACCTTCAAATTCATCTAACTGTAAACCACTTCTACTTCTTTGGATTCGGGATTTAGAATAAAGTTATGAAGTTGTGAATTCTTGCTTGTCATTAGGGTGCCATCATTAATTTGACAGCTAATGTAACTATCTCCAAATAAATAAATATTCATTTGAATATATTATTTCATTCGGAATGTTTATCTTTTCAAAATATATCTAAATCATAATTTTCTTAAGTAGGTACCTATTCGTGTTTTCCTTTATGAATATATTGTTACGTAACCTCAGTAGATTCCTAAAAGGGGTACTTGCCTCTTGTAAAAGGACACCAGCGCCAGAAGCGGCCGCAATCAAGACCTCGCATAGAGAAACATCCACGCTCTGCTCAACAACACCATTCATTCCCCGCCCGGAACCCGCCTCGGCAGCACACTCACTCGCCTGCACTGAAGATGGCCTCCCAACCCGTCGCACTACGTCTCAAAGAAGCACGCAAGTCGCCATCTCGGAGGGCTGATATTTGCCTCCACGGAAACCCCATTGCCACAACGACCTAAACCGTGAGCTGTCTTTACATTTTCCCCTCTGTTGGTGTTGTAATTTATTCAAGTCCCAGTTTACATGCCCGTTTTAGAGAATATCAGAGAGAATTTGCCGTAACATTCTTTTGAGGTTAGGTTAGCCTACTGTTCACCATAACTACATTCACCATGTCTGTACCTTCCTCTGAATTAAACCACTGAGTCTGAAAGCATACGGTAGTTTCATTTGACAAAGTATTCGAGTCTGGTTCCCAATTATAAGACTGCCTGTCGGCCTACGACCCTGCAGAAGAGCTCCTTGGCCTGCCGAAACTGAGCTAGTCAAAGGTCCAGAGCCGAGCTCCCTGGAGGGACACCCCTCACCGGGTAAGTCTGTACAAATGCTCTGTCTCCCGTAACTGCACTTTCCTAACCTTCCTCCTCTCCTTCTCCCGCGTTCCTACATCCAGCCAAATCCATTATCATTACAATATTCTTCCCAAAAATACCTTCTTCTTTTGAATATGTAATCTGTGGCGAACCAGAGTGTTATATCTATGGTCTAACCTAAATAAAACATGGTGGGTTCAATTTTTTTCATACTGATTTAAAAAAATAAAAATAAAACAATAACTTTTTTTTATGACCACGAGAATAAATTCTCTATCATTTTCGTGGTTATAAACAAAGTTATTGTTTCATTTTTATTAAATATGTCTAACCACAAAGTGACTGCTTTCTATCAAAATATAATTTTAAAACATTATAGCAACAGTTTTACATATTGTATTTCATTCAAACTACTTTCTAAACCTTTCCGTCACTAATAAAAATAAACTCTGCTATTTTCAGAGAAATCGGTCAAGTGATAACATCGAGGACAAAACAACAAAGTTACAAACTTATATTGATTTTTATATATATAGATAGCTCTTAATCAATTATTAAAAAATGATGCCACGTAGTGATTTTTCTTTAATTAAAGAAAACGTTATAAATACGGTTTAAAATTAAGTAAAATGCGAACAGATTAAAAGCTATCATTATAAGAGTATCGCTTGCTACAAGCTGTTGCATTATATCAGCAGTTTATGCAAATATTTTCATAAAGTACTTAGGTATACTGATAAAATATAGCAAGGAACGACATATAGAAAAACGAACATGATTACGATAACCAGTAAAACCTAAATGATCATAAAGAACATTAAAAACCAAGGACAGAATGTTACGAAAGGGTTCGTTTACATCGTGTTATTTTGTTAATTTTACAAAAAACCTTAGACTTTCCTCTGAATTACCGAAAATAAGCCACTTTGCAAAACAACATTGTTCGCCTAAATCAGCTTTACCGCAGACCTGCGGGTGAGGAGATCCCAGGTAACATGCTATAATTACTGCCATTCACAAAGGACACGTGTCTCCTTTATAGGATCCCATACAAAAGTCCTCCCTGTGCCCAATATTTACCTACGGGTAAACATAATTTAATGAAGGGTCTTGTGCATGTGACATTAATGAATATTATATAATATCTTTTACTCACGCAAGAAATAAGTTTTCATAATATTTACAAGTAGGGCAAGAAGTAAAATTGTTCTATATAAATTTGGAGTATGTGTGTATATTTGTTTGTTTGTTTCTTTCATTATTACGCACTATCTCAACGCTGGAATGGGTTAAGCGGTCGAAATAATAACAATAAAATGCAATATTTTAACAGTAGCAATAATTCAATTTGACCTCCAAGGTTTGCCACTGGAGGGAGCAAAGGGTTAAAGGTTTGTTAAAAAAACGAAATGTACTGAGGATGAAAACTGAAAATTGGATTACAATACTTTTTCTCCAATTTAAATAAATATATATATATTTTTTAAAATAAACATTGGACGGTCAGAAAGGGGTCATTTTTCTGAATTAATTTTGATTAATGCTAAACCGACGCAAATTTAAAAAATTCCTGATATATTTTTTTTTAAAACATTGTTTTTTTCGTATTGCTCAATAACATTATAATTATTTCGGATTAATCAATATTCTCTCCCCCCTTTAACAATTTTCTTGAAAATATCACACTCGCAGAAGTAAATTATTTTGGTGTTATTCGCCTAAAACATCGTTAGATGTTCCTGTACTCTGGCCCTTTATTTCGTCAATACATTATTTTGTTTGGTCAGCAACTTTAATGCTACAAATCGATTTATTCTTATTAATTCAGTAGAAATACGGCCAATTATAAATTCCCCCGTCCTACTGCAGGTATATTCGCTTAATGTGAAATAAATTGCTCTCGTTTAATAAATATTTGAATCAGGCAAACAAAAAGCTTTTGGTGAAAGTAAATTCCACGGCTTTGTATAAGGAAGTACTATTATTGAAATCATTGATGTGGTTTGTTTGTAAATTGAGATGAAACAAATAGGAAATAACGAATCAGTCTAAATAACAAACTCGTAAATGCGTAGTATTATTAAGGGAAAATAAGCGGCCTCGTCAAAATAATATGGCTTTTTTTAAATTATTCCGTTCACTCGTAGGTAAGTCCCGTAAATCACAAAAAACGGTCGTCTTAATATTAATTTTTTGTTATTAATAAATAATATTATACTAGCTAAAGTACTCGGCGTTACCCGGGGTTATGAACGGTTAGGAATAAAGTTTTGACGTTGTGATGTGTAACCCCTACGCCTACCCTTTCCCTACCCCTAACCCACCCTAACCCTACCCCTACCCATACCTCTAACCCTACCACTACCCCTACCCATACCCCTACCCAACCCCTACCCTACCCCTACCCTACCCCTAACGCTACCCCCTACCACTACCCCTACCCCTACCCTTACCACTACCGCTATCCCAACCCCTTTCCCTATTTAAAAATTGTTGATTTACGTAATCGATTAACGTAAAATAGTTTCATTAGAATATTTGATATAACCAAGCCATTTAGGAAATAGCCCTCAAGCTGATCCAGCAACGCTTCATGGTAAACGCGTCGACCGACACGTAGAGACTGGAACAGATGGACCGATGGGAACGAAAAGCAATAGAAGATCGTGTCAAGTGGAAAAGCATCATCGAGCAGCCGAGAGCTTTACAAGAGTTTTTTCTTATAGATTTCAACTTGGTAAAAACGAAAAAAAATACTAAAAACATTCCATCACACTCATTCCGTTACACTCAAGTTTTTGTTCGTATTTAACTTAAAATTCCAAGTTAACTTAAGAAATTGTGTGTGATTTTTTTACTTCCTTATATAAAAAATGGTCTTAAAACGTAGAGTTCTCATTTTTTTTTTCTTTTTAAAAAGAAAGACAAATATTCCCTGGTTACGAATAACCTGACAATATTTGAAAATCTCCTACTACCATCACAGTAAGCGGAAGATGTTGCTTGTGTCGTAAATGGAGGACTTAGCCAGTCGAGGACTTGAACTCACGACGCCTGGGTGAGACCCAAACGCGATGCCAACTCAGCCACTGACCGGTTCTATCACTCACTCTATCACTTTGCAATAAATAAAAAAGTTAATTCTTGAAGAGAGTAGTGATAGGGGGAGGTGGGAAATGTCGTTTTAGATGTTAAGGGGAAGGTCGCACGATCGTGTAGAAACAGGTTAAAAGTTGACAGTGAGTAATATTCCCTAACCCTAACTCAGCTATTCGTCCAGTGTCCCATGGTTCTGAATTACCAGTTTCACAGCCACCTTCTAATTTAGATGACATCTTGAGTGAGTCAGAGGAATCAGACACATTAGCTTCCCAGGACGATTCTAGCTTAGATTTTTCTGTTGACGGGGGCCCTCAACTTTGTGCTCAACGACCAAGTAAGAGACTTAGGTCTCTCGAAGGATGCAGCCGAATTGCTAGAATCAAGGCTAAAAAATAGAAACCTGCAATCATCTGGGACCTCATTTTCACGTTACAGGCATCAAGATAGAGAATTTACTCATTTTTTCTCCAAAGAGGAAAATCTGGTTTATTGTAATGATGTTCACCGGCTCATGAATATGATTCATCAAATGGCGCGTATTCATTGATTCATCTTAAACTAGCCTCAAAGCAGTCTCGCTGCATAATGGGTATATATATATATATTTTATCTCTTCCTATGGGACACTCCGTTCATACGGGAGAAAACTATAATGACTTTGCTACGATTCTTGAGAAAATCAAATATCAAGAGCATTGTAAAAGAAACAAGTGAGGTTAAACTCACCTAGAGGCCAGACGAGGGGCGCCTGACTCCGTGCTCACCTGGAAAGCTCAGTGGGTAGAACAGGTAATCTCTCTTCTGCAGTCGTGAGTCGACGTCAGCCTCATACCGGCTCAGAGGAAAAAAGGTACTCAACTACCTAGGGCTAGGCTACCTAGGTAGGCTAGAAGTAATTAGTAATTCCGTTACGTAACAGCATCAATGGGTAGTTTGTGGAGATTTCACAAGAGTCGGCAAGGAGGTTATATAAAATATCTTTGCGTTCTTTGTTTGTGGTATAGAGAACTGAACAAAAATTGACTGGCCACCACGAGACAGTTTAACCCACGGCAAGAAAAATGTCATAAATATGACCTTGATTCCCCCAGAAAAAGTGTTATTACCACCTCTTCATATTAAATTAGGGCTCATAAAGCAATTTGTCAAATACCAAGAGATGGGGATTGTTTCAGATATCTGCATTACAAGTTCCTGAAACTGTCTGAAGCCAAGTTAAAAGATGGAGTTTTCACTGGCCCTGACATAAGAAAACTTTTATCTGATCCCCTCTTTTTGGATACAATGGAAGAAAAGGAAAAAGAAGCATGGGATTCTTTCAAAAATATAGTGCATAAGTTTTTGGGAATACAATACCATTATACAATGCATGCTGGCAGCCAATGAAGCTCGAGGGTGCAAGTTGAGCTTAAAAGTTCATTTCTTACTCTCCCATATTGACTATTTTCCCGGATGAGCTTAAAAGTTCATTTTTACACACTCATATTAACTATTTTCCTGAAAACTTGGGAGTCCATAGTGCAAAACAGGGTTAAAGGTTTCACCAGGATGTCCGTGATATCGAGAGATGTTTCCGAGGTAAATGGGATGTCCATATGTTAGCTGACTACTGTTGGATGGTCAGTCGAGAAACCAGAGAAGGAAATCGGAAACGAGTTCGGAGAAGCATCGAAGAGAAGAAGAAAAGGTTTCATAAGAAAAAAGAGTAGACCTCAAATTGTGTATAAATATCAGAAGCGATTTTTTGATTAGTTAGAATATATTATATATTTAGTTCATTGTAATAAATAAGTGTTTTTACCAATTTATTTATTTATTTTTTACACTACAAAAAACCTATACGTGGTGGGATGTTACGAAAGTCATTTTAACATATAATTCAGCAAAAATATCCCATGCAACCGTAAATATATATTTTTTCAAACGAGTATAATTAATCCAATTCAGGGCCACGTAATAATCTGCACTAAATAACAATATCGATATAGATGTACATAATATCCCATAGAAGGAGTATAATAATACAATATGATTAGTAGTTATTGTTATTATACTACTCACGTGTAACCATAATACCGCCTTCCTCCATTTACATATTAAATATCATCTCCGCAGTCCCTCCTCCGAGATACATTATGTACTTAACCCATTTCCTGTTCTATACTAAACAACCTATATATCTACAGTCGATTATGATCACGGAGATATGATACTGCGAACGTCGCCATTTCCAAAATTTAAAATACTGTATTATGTGTTCTATAAATAAAACCGTTAAATTTTTCAACTTTTTACAGGCATTCTTAATTTAAATCAACCATTTTGATGGATAGGTACCTACCTACTAATTTAAATCAATTTTGTGTATAATATAGAAATATTTACGTACCCTTTCTATTGTTTAGATTGACCATTTCTTGACACAAAGTGCCTTTCACTAGCAAAATTTTCTAAAAAAATGTGTAGGTAATTTCACTTTAGAAAGGAGTCTAAGAATAATGTATCACGCGAATGTGAATGGAAGAAGAAGCCGGGGACGCCCGAGGAAGACATGGCACGATCAAGAAGTCGGAATAACAGAAGAGAATGCATGAGGCGTTGTATGAATGTGAATGAAGCAAGAAGTGTATGCCAAGATCGAGTTGTTTGGCGGTCCATCCTCTCTTCCTACCCCTGCAGCGAAACGGCGTGATGGTTAGTTAGTTAGTTAGTTATCATCAAACCGAAATTCTGTGTGTTGTGCATGTATTTCTTTTTTTTTTTAAATTTACATGTTTAAAATCTACCCTTTTTTTATAAATACCTCAACATTACGTATGTGCATCGTTCGTCTAATTCTGGAAAAAATATCTGCATACCCCTCCAATGTTCATTATTTTTCCAAATTTTTACATCAATTTACATCGTTCTAGGCTCTACTATACGTCTTTTCTATAGACATTCATGAACATGTTTTCTAGTACTAAGAACTATGAGCATGGGGGTAGGTAAATATGAGATGTGGCATTTTAAGGGTTGTTCTTTCAGATATATTTTGTCAAACGTCGAACTTTACTTAAACAGCCGAGTATCGATGAAGCCGAGGAAAATTATAAATAATAGAAATAGTGTTTTTGTTTTTTTTTTTTTATTGAAAATTTAAAAAAAATAATAAGATAGGATCAGGTAACATAGGCGTATTCGATTTACAATAACGCAGATAGCAAAACGATTCTTGATATCGTACGATTTCGTTGCAGACGAGCGACCAAAGAGACGCCGATCTCAAACTTGAAATGTATGTAATGATTTATACATCTCGAGGATGAGAACTAGAACACTGAAAAGAGTTCTGGAATGACAGCCTGGAACAGGTCACAGAGTCCTGGTTAAATTCATAACTATACACCTTCCGTCTTACTTATTAAATTCTTGCACGCCGGTTCATCGCTAAATAAGTATTATTTTTACAAACAAAAAAAAAATATTAATAAATGAATTAAAAATTACTTTATATTCACCACTGCTTATCATACAACAGTCTTTAATTTTATTAATGAATTCGGTTAATTCGTACATAATACAAAGAATATTGCGAATTACATAGAAATGATTACAATCCATCACTATATGATAACTTAAAAAAATTAAATTGTATCAAGAATGCCATTACGCAGTCCACTTCAAGCAGCGGGTATCAATGTGCATTCCAAGACACCTGACGCTGCAATACCGAACTCAACAGCGAAGACAGGTAAAAGAAAAACATAAAGAAAAACACACACTGCATGGAGATGGCATTCCGATGAATGTTGAAGGTGATTCCTGAGCCCATACATAATTGGGAGGATCAGCTGTATGGGCGCCATCATCTTCCAGCAGCTTTGCGAAGGATTTGCGGAATCGCATCTTGTATACGTTGGTGTTGTTAAGCCAGCTTTAAGACCGATTTTAGCCAGTTTTAACCATACCTGCACCATATCTATGAGTCAAGGTTTGTAAGTACCCTGAGATGATATTTAACAAAAAAGGCGGAATAAAAATTAACATAGTATTTGTATTACCTTCTGTAAAAATTACCGTCGTGCGCATTTTCAACGGGGGTTTATAAAAAGTGATTTTATTTTTAACGTGCCCTAAAGATGTGTCGCCATTGAGGAAAACAAATGGAGTTTAATAAAGTGTTTCAATCATAAGAGGGAATATTTTCTTACCGTCAAGAACCTGCTTATCTTACTTAAATATGGAGGTAGGCCACCGGAGAAAGCAGAATATTTGTAAGAATTTTTGTATTTGAAATTTCCATTGCTCCTTGACATCCAATTTACTTTTGATATCCTTTATAATAATACAATTCTATTGAAACATTACTTCACTTTGGTTATCAGGTATCCAGGAAATGTTTTCATGAACCCGATAGGGGTGGATCTTTAGAAAGCCAAGGTGGAGTTTCCGACGAACTTAGATTCTTATCGGGGCTTTGGGGAAGGAATACGGAATACCACCTCCTGATCGCTTGATACAGAACACGCTAGATTAGCCTTTCGCTTTACTTAAGACTCGGTAACACAGGGCGATTTCGACGCTGCAATGTTTCCGTGGCGAGTGATCGCTACTTCCTCTAGCCGCTGGTAGAGATTCACATGGAGCTACAGGAATATCTGAAACCATAAATAGTAAGTAGTAATTGAACTATCAAAAAATGTCATCTGAACATCGTCCTACAGGAAAAATACATTTTTGAAACGATTGAGTCGTTTGAATTATATCGAGAATGAATAAACAACTATTAAGTGAAATAGAAAAGAATCGAAAAAAAAATGCGAAGTCAGACGATGCGACAGCAGCGACGCGCGGTGGCTGGTAGCGAAGACATGCGAAACCGGGAACTGGGTCACGTGACTGCTGTAATCGGGCACCTGTCGTGATTAGAACATCTAATCGAATCGCCCGAATGTTTTAAAACTGCTAATTGAGTGAATCGCAGCGAACACCTTGTCAGAGGAAGCGGTTTCGACGCTACTCTTTTAATAGCAGCGCCAAAATCGGTCTTTGTGACCGAGGCTTGTAGGTTGTCTTCAAACCGCAGTATAAATTTGTATAAAGTCTTAAATGTTTGAGTCTTACAGATATGATAAATATAATGTAATATGTAAGAACGTAGCATAGGTTTCAAACCGATTTTTAAAGTCGTATGTGTATTTTAAAGTTGTTATCTAGTAAAATAGAAACAATCCGTTTTTTTTTACATGTATGTAATATCTATTTGATATATTTTGACTTATGGCAATATAGTCTCGGGTGTGGGGTTAGCGTGAGAAAATAATGCATATTTTTATTGCGGCTTTGTACGATCTAATACGACCCTGAAAAGTAAAAATATAATGTGTATACTTGTCATTAGTTTTAGTATGTAATTTTTTTTATCCAGAAAAGGGGAGCTTTGCTGCTGAAACATATAGATATTTACATATTAAATACAGTGAAGGAACCACAAACACAACATTTGGAAAAAAAAAATCTTATACTATGGTACTAAACTCTACAACAAAATCCCACTATCATTTAAAAATCACAACAACCATAATAAATTTAAAAATCAAATAAAAACACTGGATACGTTACATAGGTAGATCTGAAATAGAAAATATATAAACACCAAATACAGACTAACACCGAAATCACTCAACTGCACTTAAAACACCTCACATAACAATTATTTTTATTTTTTTCATCAATTTAATATAATGTAATTTAATATTTTGTAAATGAAATCCTCAGCACGGGAAATCCCAGTGAGGATATCATTATTTATTACTTTGTTATTAAAAAAAAAGAAAGAAGATAATAAAACATTATTATTATTATTATTTTAAACAGAGTAATTACTATTAACTTAATAAATATGACTCTAAAAAGCTATTTTAAATAATTTGAAGAAATAGGAAAAACAGCAGTCACAATCGACTTACTTGCACATGCACACGTCAAAAGTAAATTCTGTAATATTTTTATATATTTTTTAAAACTTAAATAATGGATTCAGAAAGGTCAGGACTAACTGCTTTATTTAATAAATTAATTTCTACTTCCATTAAAAATAATACACCATTTTCGAAAGGTTCAATCCAATCTAGTGGTAACTGTATCAATTCGCCACTCCTATTGATTGGAGATACGGAACTCCAGTAACAGATGTCTTTGAGCACAGCGATCAACATTAATGGTATTATTTAGCAGAATTTTTCAAGGCATTCTAGATGGTTCGCATATGAACATCAGTTTTCAACATTTTACTGCACTCTCAAATACTAAAAACAATTTTTTTTCGTAAAGAAAGAAAGGCTGATATAAGCGTAATGAGTAAAATTAAGAAAGGGACGCTTATATGGTTTGGGCATGAAGATCGAATGAACGAAGAAAGGAATCTAAGAATACATGACGCGAATGTGAATTGAAGAAGAAGCCGCAGATGGCCGAGGAAGACATGGCAAGGTCAAGTGAATCAAATACTTAGTCGGAATAATAGAAGAGAATGTATTAGGCGATGTATGAATGTGAATGTAGCAAGAAGTGTATGCAAAGATCGAGTTGTTTGGTGGTCCGTCCTTTCTGCCCACCCCTGCGAGGAAACGGCGTGATGGTTAGTTAGTTAGTTTTTTCAAATAGTTTGAATTAGCCGATTATATTTTTCCAAATTATCAAATAGCAATATGTACTACGATACTATGCTATTTCAAAGTATTCATAACGCTCTTGCTATGGTTAATTCGTGTCACACAGTTGCCGATTATTTTCCAAGTACATTTTAAATATAATATTTAAAATTATTTTCTCTTACAAATGTACATAAACTGACAATACTATATATATATGACGACACTCGACGATTGGCTACGATCAACGATACTGCTTTCGGTTGGTATAGCAAGCCATTTTGTTCTTTGTCTGTTTAATTAAATTATTTTTAATAATTAACCGTACGTGGTAATTGCTGTACCACAATAAGCCATACGTAAATTAATCGATGAATTTATTGCATTATCATAAGAACCCGTATATATATTTTATGAGTATAACTCTATAATCCCACAAAAATCAAATTAATGCTCCCGATTGACATGTAAATACTTAAACAAATAAATCTCAACGCATTCCCTTGGAAAGGTTCGCAAATTAGTTAATTGCTCACTTATCTTTAAATTAGTTTTTGTTTTTTTTTTTCCATAAATCGCTGTGCCAAATAAATCATTAGTAAGCAATCGACTTACTTAATTAATTGTGTAAGTACACAACAACCAGTGGCGGTTCGTGCACTAAATCATTGGGAGTTCAACATTAAAGCCACCAAAAAAAGGAAGATTCTACAAGCATATTTTCTTCTTCATCGAATATTATACGAGTACATTGTGTCATCTGTGTAGAAAGTTAGGTATTAGATATGTAGAAAATAATTTTAAATCGCCCCAAGTATTAATATAAGAAAAGCATAAATTTATATTTGTGACAGGATTTATTTCTTCCCAAATATAACTAAAAAGGAAGAAAACATAAAAAAAATATACCGGTTTTTCTTTTAATGCAATAACTTTTAATATGACTTTTTGCATTAAACCCCAAAAAGCCACATTAAAATCGAATTATATAACGAATTAACTGTTTCAAAATGAGAAATAATAAAAACTTTCAAATATCAAAACAATATTAACAGCATTCACACAATGAAATAGAAAAACAAATTGCCCTTTCGCTGCGATCCGAAATAGCAAATTTCGGCTATGACGCTCCTTACGGCAACATTCGGTACTGTATTTATGTAGTATAAAATTTCCCATAGGTTTTTTAGTTTTATGTGTACGCTCCGGGATTCGGATGGCGCTGTGTACTTGTTGGTGGCTTTTTTTACAATGGAGTCGTGACGCGCTGTTCAAACTGTTATATATAATATTATAATCCAAGTTAGTCTTGTTTGCTGTAGTTTTTTTTTGTAAGTTCACTGCACAACCACTCATTAGAGAAAACCGCCACTAACAACCCAGTACCATATAATTATGATAAGCCATACTCCCACAGAGATGAACAAAATTGATATTTTCCACTGCATATATAGAAGTAAAAAAAACTATTGAAACGGGCATCGTCTAATCGTTTTACAATTCAAATTGCCAGGAGTGTACACAAAGGCGGAAGGGATAGGAATAATGTAGAACATTACGTGTCGCAGAGCGTAGAAGCCTTTAATCTAATTACATTCAACCAAACTAAATGCCTGCTTGCTGCTTACGGAGTGTATAAACCTTCCAGTATTTCTAGCGGAAGGGTTGTTTTCAGCATTGAGTGGCTGGCCGTATTGAGTTCTCATTGATGTTTCAATGGGGTATGAATGAATACATTTCGTTGAATTGGTTTATTTCGATTGATACTTTGATAGAAGATTGGAAATATCATCAGAATTTTAACGAATCGTTTATTATCTCATAACAATTACTGTTGCCGAATATAAAGTACCTACCTACTCACGCATTGAACTGTTGGGAGACAATAATCCGATTACGAAACGTGCTTTGTTCGAAATTAAGTTGACTTAGTTTAGCAATCCTTTCATTTCCATGTACAGTAGATATATCGTAGTGTTTTGCAATAAAGTAATTGAGAACCTGAAGATAGAGTGACAGAAAAACATTAGGATCTGGATACAAACAAATGGTAAACCCGGGTAACTAGGAAAACACAAATCTTGTGATCAATGCAAAAAAAAGTCAATCCATTTTGTCTTTATATTAAATATTAGATTAAATATTTGCTAACTTTGGGTGAATTAGAATCAATAAGCCTACGTGAGTTTGGGATATTTGAAGCCCATTACTATTGATTTCTATCAAATTGACAATCCGCGCCATTTTCATTTTTTTTCCTTTGAACGGTTCCCGTTAAACGCCGATTCTCATCTTGTTTCAAATTCTGATTAAAAAATAGAAAATGTATATATTATTTTATTTAACAAAGTAAACAATACATTATGCATTGTACTCCTAAGAGTCAAGAAACTTATTATACCAGAACCTTCAGTAGAGTTTTTAGAAAATGACATACATAATTAACATCCACATTATATTAACAACATATAATTTGGATTTGTAATAAAGCCATATCACTGGTAAATTATAATATAAGTGTACAGAGACACTTATTATAAAGAAACACATCACTAGTTCGTTATATAGTCATACTTATTAAAGATTTTAGCCCATATTTTGTTGAGTGTATTTTTGGTATATGTAGTTTGTTGTGGTTTCTTGTGTTGTGTTGGTGTACGTCGTGATTGTAATTGAGTGTGGTGTTAGTATGTGCAGAGTGTTGAATTATATGCAAATATTTGTAATTTCACGGGTGTAAATGGTGTTAAACGGTATAAGTAACATAAAGTATTTGGGAGTTTCTGTAGATTTCTTTGATGTGTGTGTTCCATAGCAAACTACAGATTTTTCGAAGGACTCTATTTTTAATGACCTGGATCTCTGAAATCATTTTCTTGATAGAAAATCCCCAGATCCCGGAAAGATATGTGAAGTGTGAGTGAATCATTGCGTAGTATATTGATCTTAATAGGGAAGTATGAAGTAACCCAATGCATCTATATAAATCATCGGTTATGGGGGTAATTTTAAATAAAACATGCTTAAAGTTATGATTCCACGTGAGTTGTGAGTCAATAAATAGGACAAGATAATTTGTATTATCAGCCTTTTCAAGGCGGTTATTAGCAAGACTTATGTTCAGACTTATATTTTTTTTTTGTTTCCAAACAAAATGTGGTGTGTGATTTTTTTTCATGTTCAGGTTTAGCTTTGTTCATTCGTTGCCAGGCAAGCTACATCTCTTTCCGTTTCCTTTTGAAGTTCGTTTACATCATTGTTGTGATAAATAATCACTGTATTATCTGCGTGGAGTTGAATTGTATCCGTTATTCCCCATTTAACTATATTATTTATCAATAATTTATTAGTCAGGAATAGTAATGGCCCAACAACAGAACCCTGTGGCACACCACAGGCATATCATTATGCTAATCTTGTTTCCAGAGTTTGAACGTATTATTGCGCTGTTTGATAAGTGCATTCAGTTTTGCATCAAACCATGGCGCATGGCCTCGCTGGCGGTCCCCTATCCGTAAACCAGATTTCAAGCTGTCATGATTCTCTTACTGTTTTTATGTATTCATTAAAATGATTATTAATGTTTTTATTAGAATTGCGAGTGGTTTAGTGTGGAAATTTGTGGGATTCATGTTATGCTTTTAACATGTTTTTATCGGTCTTGGTGTTATTATTAATGGGATGCTTCAAGCTATTTTCATAATCTAATATCAGAATGTTATGATCACTTTAAATAAATTGTGATTACTTAGTAAGAATAATAATCAAATACTGTAGAAATATAACATGATGTTATTATGCCATCAATTCAAAATGGCGCTGATTGTCGATTTGATGGTCACCAAAAGTGATGAATTTAAACATACCATCCCCTAAGTACTATTTACATACCTTTCCTCTAACATATTGGCATGCCGTCAACCGACTGTCTCAAAAATACAAGTATATCCAAAACTTCATGGTAGTCCATCATATAAGCCAAAATGCTTCATTTTTATTATTTCTTGTCGTTGAATGGCAGAATCAGAATTCACCCCACCCCGCGGTTGATGGTAATAGTAACTAGTTGCCAGTTAGACGGCAGTATTCGCAGTGCAATCAGTCGGTAGGAAAACGCGCCTGCTTTTCCTATGAAAACTGTTGCTGCCTTATTATCCTGCAACTAATTGGGTGGATAGTTGAAGCAGTCGGGGCGAGTAGACCGATGTCGTGACTGGCGACATTAGTATAAATCGCATTGTTAGAACTAAAGCAAACGGTGAATGCCGATTGTGGCGGGTGATATCGGATATGCTGTGGACGTAATTATTTATGGATAATGAAATAAAAACGTGTATTTTTAATGCATAGTGAAAATGCACCACATTTTTGTGAAGTTTTGAAATTGTTAGTGCAAACATATTCGATTACACTTTTTAGAATATTCCGGATGTCATTTTAAAAATACTAATCGTATGAAATTGAATTATTATAATATAATAATAATAATAATATCTTTATTGTAATTAAATTGAACTATAACTAAAAGACAAGTATAATATAATAATGTAGGTGTACACTGGTTTATAAAGTAATATAATAACAGTTATATTTGAAGTTTCACTTAACTCGCCTCACTAGGCTGTGTTGAGGCAGTAATTTTGTAAATTATTTTATAATTTTAAAATACCTTTGAATATACACTGATATTAAGATATGCTTCGTAAATCGGTGAATCAATAATTTAGAATTTGGGTGAATGCACCGGTAAATGTCCTATCATTACTTTTAATCCAATTTTTCACCTTGTATTTGAATATTTTTCGTGAATCAGATTTTGTTTATGATAATGTTGTAAATTTTTATCGCAAAGTACCTAAAATTCTGTTGCCCAAAAGTAGTATGAATTACAGGAATTTTTAGTAAACCTTTGTTGGCATTTCTAGTAATACGAGTGTTTAGTCTTTTTACATAGTATTTACTTTTGTTTGAGTAAGATGAGTGAGGATGTTTTTAGCGTAAATCTGCGGAAATATGGTGTTTTCATCGACTAAATATATAATAGGATGTATATAAACTGTTACATAGGTAACTGATATATGTAACTGTAACAAAAAATTGAGAATATCGTTTGGAAAAAGATAAAATCTACAAAAATGAATATTAAACTTACCACTTCTCACTTCTTCTTAGATGATCCAATACCTAGAAAGAAAAAATAAATTAGTTAACGTATTATTTATTTTTTAAGAATACAAATGAATCACTCAATTGGACGTGGATACATAGCAACTTGAGGAAACGGAATTCCAACAGCTTTTCTTGATTAATTAAACCATTGGTTAAAAACCACTTAATCAAATGATGATTCATAAAACCAGTGAATTTTATGATTCAAAACAACAAATAATTGACTACCCCATCAATTAAAAGTCTTCGTAAGTTAATTTTACTGACATTTTATTTTATCAATTTACACGAAATTAGAACAAAAATACAGAATTTCAAAATGATCTACTTTTATATTTTAAATAACAATTTACATTTGTTCTTCTATTAATTTAGGCTTCTTTAAATATTGTGAAATGTAATAAAATAAATAAAATGGAATTGAGTAAGTTATCCCTTAAAAAATCTTTCGCTAATTTAACAATTTCTTCTCAGCTTCGTTATTACTTATTTTGCACACTATATTAATTTATATTCATGTAGTTAAAATTTTCACGCGAAAAAAGCATCTATTTATTCTTTTAATGGGCGAACATTAAAAATATAATGAAGTAACTAGCCATTGCAAACTCACGGAAAACTGCAGTAATTCTACGTTCAGCAAATATGGACTACCGTTTATCACGCATTATATGTATTACCTACTGTTAAGCGTTACTGTTATTAGCTTCCTTATGGCAATAAAAACGCCATTTCAATACGTATACCTTGTCGTGAATTTTCTTTTATCGTGATTTTTTCTGTTGAAGATTCATTGCATTTTTTTTAAAATCAGAAAGGTGGTGTAGCGTTTTATTTTTTCAGGAAGGTGCTTTCATTCTAAGAAAATAGAAAACACTTCCATATGTGGACATGACCTCCTACGAAGCATATAAATCGCCAAGAGGATAAATCATTCGAACTCTACCATGAAATTTTTTTACGACATTTCTAATGCCTGTTCCACACGTGGTGAGAATTTCTTAAGGCCCGACACTGTTTACACTGTTCATTATCAATCTCGCAGTTGTTGCTTAAACAATTATTGGTTGCTTATGGGCTCTACTGTCAAGATTCTTGTCATTTAACTCTGGAACAAATAACTGACACGGGACCGGATATCGGCAATGCGCGAGGAACATCGAGTCGACCGTTACACTCTCTCGATCAGAGTTCCTAACGACTTAATTGTCAACATTGACAATCAGAGATTTTTTATCTACATTGTCGGTGATTGGTCAACTATTGCTAGCATTCCCTCAATCTACAATGATATTTGAAGTTGATATCGACTAAAACCTGCTAAGTTGGTCATGAATTACCACACTCGCGATATTGTTGTCAAAATATAGACTAACAATGTTTTCAAAAATTTCGCAAGGAATTAACAAGTTTTTCATTATTTCAATTGGACGTTGATAGATAGTAACTCGAGGAAACGGAATTCGAACAGTTTTTCAGGATTAATTAGCCATTAAGCCATTGGTTAAAAAACACGTAATCAAATAATAGTTTATAAAACCAGATTTACAAAATGAACTCTTTTGAATTTGATGTTTCAAAACAACAAATAATTAACTACCCTGTCAATTAAAAATATTGTTTTCGTAAGTTGATTTTTACCGAGATTTTATTTTATCAATTTACAGCATAAGTAACACGAAATTAGAACAATAATGTAAATTATAAACATTAGAACGTAGAAGTGATAAGATAAGTTCAAGACCTGGTTAAGATTCACAACAATTATAATATTTCTTTACTTGCTTAAAGACAGATAAAAATAGTTTAAGTTTACAGGAAAAAATAAGATTTTCACTTCATTTGACCAGTCTATACATTCTGGACAATGATGAATACTGAATAGTATCCATAATTAATTGAATGTTGATTGGGGAAGAGAAGTTCATTATTTCTGAGTTGAAGGGAGGGGATATTGAAAGGGATGAGTTGTAGGTTGTAGTAAAATAGGTGAATCAACAATGCAATTAATAATTTGAGATAAAATTTATTCCTATGGTATTCTAAAGGAGAAAGGTTTAGAGTTAATGCGATGTCATATGAGTATTTCATAAAATTATTGACGTATTAAATAGCGCCGGGCGTGCTTATTGTGATATTGATAAAATGACATCGATAGCTTAGTTTATTATATCGATTTTGCTTAGTTGTCAATGTGTCAATGCTAGGCCTCGTGGTTCTGGTAAAAAAAGGCTAATTTTTGTTGCTTTTGTTTTAATCAATACCCAGAGTAGAATCTATAAAAGAATATGAAGTAACAAAAAATCGATACATTTATTTTCAGAAGTGACAACTACTAAGCTTAATTTTAAGCTGAACGCGTGAACCATACATTACGGAGATAATCAGCAATAAAAAAAAAACACTTGTGTAATTCGTTGAGATTTGAAATAATTTCCATTTAAAGTCTTCTTTTCATTCTACAACAATAAAAAATAAAAATAAACTTGTTTCTTTTTTTTCGTTTTAATACTCTCGTTCCATTGTGTTGTAGGTAGTTGTACGGAGAAGTGAGTAGCGTCAGGCTCCGGCGGGCGGGTAATTTAAAAAATAATAAATGTTAACGTGTCCCAGTCACGTAGCATTACCTCGCTAATGGCCTCGCTGATGTGGACGGACCTTAAGCACGTAACTCGTGTGACAACCATTCCCGGTGATGGGATAGAAATGACGGGAAGAAAATACAGCACTACTTCCTAGTGAAAGTTTTCGGGGCTTGTTGTGAAAGTGAAAAGTTTGTTTGACATTAATTGAAGTGTGATTAGAAATGTATGAAACTAAGAAAATATAGATATACTTCTTTAGCATTAGTAAGATGTTAGTTATTATAAAAATTATGTCCTTCCGTTTGAATAGATGACATTTATTTATAAGACGGTTGGTTGGTCTTAGTCACCAGTGTAAATATCCACGTTTTTTATTTAATCGAGTTAAAGAAGGTTGCAGGTTCGATTTTATTATACATTTTTTACCAAACAATACGCTGTAAGCTGATGAATATAATTTAGTTTTTTTGGATCACGGGCTAGCAAATAAAAAAAAAACATCATGTTAAATTTAAAAAAAAAAGAAAAATTACGTTTAATGTAAATAAACTAAACATTATCCTTAAATCTACGTATTAAGGTCTATTCATATCTACCGGCACCATGCAGTGCTGACACGTAGAGTGGTAGGTACGGCAGAGAAGGGAGTATTCACATTACATGGTACGTGAATATGTTTATAGATAATCTAATTTTACCATGCCTGCCGCTTTACGTGTCTGCACTGCGCGGTGCTGGTAGATGTGAATAGAACTTTTACGTTTTTTTGATTTTTTATTTTTTTTATTTTCAAATAAAACTTTGAATATATATTTTCTCAGCATTCAAAATATATAGTTTTAAAATGCATTAATAATGTTTCAAAATAAAATTTTGTTCATAATTTTTTTTTTAATGAATGCAGCTTTCTATTCCTAACTATTTGTATCTTCCCCAATAAGGCATGTTGAGAGGTTAAAAGTGTGGGAGGAGAAGAAGATTGAGAATATTTATTAATCTCATTTCAGAAGACTTCAACCCACTATAAAATGTGAAGTTTTATATTTAGTTTTCCTCAATATTCAAAACAATAATTTCATCTTTTAAAACACGACCAAATATCGTATGGGGTAGTAAAATTTAAATTGTTACGTATTTGACGTTTTACGACCCTAACACTGGAAAGTCGTAAAGATCGTTTACTATTTGATTTCTCGATATGTTAGCGATTTGATGGAACATAAAATCGGATACAGGGTATAAGATAAACATAATATTCAAGGAGAGATAAATCCCTCCTCTCGAGAATAATAACAGAGCAAGTCTTGAATTAAATCCACCCTGTTTCTAAACTTTGGCCATCAAAAATCTTTATTGAAATTAATAATCAATGTTTAAGGTTTTATTTATTGAGACTTGCATGGCAAGTCATTTGTGAGCGTCTTTAAGTTTAGTTTAACTTATTTATTTATTCATTTTCGGGAAATCAACGGTTAACATTTTATTTTTCATTTGTACATGTATGGAGTATTAAATACAAAAATTACAACCAATTATGTATTTTCTTCTTGTGACTTTATCTAATAAGACAGGATATAAAAATAAAAAATAAATTAATTTCCAAATAACCAAATAATTTAAAATAAAACATCGCTCAGATATGACATCACATCAGATGACAAGTATTAGAACAATGTTATATTAATTAGGTGGTAATTGAAAATGTCCACAAAATTTACCTTAATAGTCGAATTAATGTATTCATTTCGTGTATATTCTACCTGGAAAGTTTGAGTTGAATGGGAAATACGAGTATTATGAATTTTCTCCTGCATTTAGATTTTTGCTTTATGATGTACCTATACATTAATTTTCTTTTACCCTATGTTTTACTGAAAATGTAAGGCAAAAAAAAAAAATCTGAAGCAAATCAATTCATCGCTTGCTCACATGCTCAGTATATTTTCTGCTATTCTTTCGATATCCCTTTTCCATAAGGAAAAATAAATTAAAATTTATTCAAATAATATTATGTCATCTTTTCTTATTTATTAAGAGACGTATACTTTAATGATGTAAACGTAATAATGATTTAAAGACGTATACGTTCATGATGAAAAATTTTACTTAATTCAGACACTTAAAAAAAGCAGAGCTGAAATCAAAGATTTTAGAGATAAATAGGTATTTGCTTAGATCAAGAGTGAAATTTAAGCGAATCTTTAAATACGAAATAATTACTACCCATTTGTCACAACTACGAGAATGTTTTTCTACACATTGTTGTTGGACATGTTTAAAACGACGATCATGTTTAAGACAGTTACCTCACACGGACATAATATTTAGCCAATATGTTTTTGGACTTGTCTCCGCATATTCCTCCATTACAGCTTTGTGACCGCTAATCATATGAAATTCAAACCTCTCGGAGGCATATTGGCGTATAATGGAGTAAAGGCTTCCAGGGGCTTTAAGGATACTTTCTTATCTCTGAACCGGGACCCGAATGTTTGATCTACAAGTTCACTACAGCCTATTGCCAACCCTCGCATTATGGTATTACCTTGGATGTTACAATATCGCAGTGAAGTTTCGTATTACGAAATTAATCGGCGACGAATTCGATTGAAGTAATAATGTTTGTTGGAATGGGGGTAAAACGCAAACGGTTTTAACTAGTTTGTTTTTCTGTTAATGCTCTTCTTACACCAGTTAGGGATGTTTGAACATCTGTATTATAATCTCAACTAAAATATTCGAAACGGCAACATTATAAAGTACAGTTTTATGCTGTTTTTCTCAATCGATAGATGGAAACTGCGGAAAGAAAAACAATTTACAGGTTTACATTTAAAATGATATTTCGGGATTTATATTATCTTTTTCATTATGGTAACGATCGCGTTGAAACCAGTTGCAATATTTTCATACGGGAATTGGTGTGCAATTTTCATGACACCACGCCAGAGTGAACGATCTTGATTTATTAAGAATCGGGATACTTCGATAGTTCGGACACGTAGATCTATAAGGTGCCAGGATGCAAAAGTATGTTGCCAAAATGAATGAAGAATATTTCGGGGGTGCCAGAGGAAGACAGGGAACGATCATGGAAATCAGATACTAATATTAGTAAAACAGAAGAGTATGTTTGAATTGTAATTGAAGCGAGCAATCTTCTCTGCCTTTCCCTACAAAGCAATGTCACAATGGTTAGTTCACTTGGGGTATCTTTCGAGTATATGGGGTTTCGCTACTAAGAAAATGATATCCGAGTTGCCGATAATTTAGAACAGAACCGCGCGTAACATTTTTGTCATGCTATGGGATAAACCCGTTAAAGGTATTTACCGACATGCACTAGTAATGCCGTCGACGATTATTCCTAGCCATGAGATAACAAACTGCTTTCACAAATATAAAACTTAACTATAACTATGACCTTCACCAACATAACACATGAAAAACCACAAACTACACATATCAAAAATACACTTTATATGATTTTTTTTGATTAAAAAACCTTTGTGACTATCTTCCACTTGTTTATTTTAACCGAACCTGTTTCATTCTATCACGAACATCTTCAGACTTGTAAGAGGTTTTTTTAATTAAAAAAAAAATCATATTAAAATGAATTCCACTTTGAGTAGACAGTTTCAAAATTAGAAATAATAAAGATACGTTTAAAAGACAAGATACAAACTGAAATCATTGGAATACATTTCCTACAACAACTATAACAAATTGTCTGAAGAATTAAGACTTGTGTACGCTTCGAAATAATCTCGAAATGATATTCTGAAACGCTATTTCTTAAATGCTATTTGGAAAACAATTTATCATAAGTACTAACTCTGTCCTACTAAAATTTGTAGATTCTGATGTAGATATACTTTTTCTTTCTTAAAAAACATTATATATTTAAAGTATTAAAAAAAAGTATTTGTATATTTCGAGTTTGTACCTTTGGTCTTATTATTTCTTCTGTTTTTGATATAGATATATTTTTGTTTTTACATAATCATATACATATTGGCTTTGAAAACTTTTGGAACACCAAATACTATGTATCAATAATTAACAGTCCCACAATGAGTTCGTTGATAACTCACAGGTGTGCAACTTTGCTGTAGGTCTTATTTGAAATTAAAGAAAAATAAAAATATATATTTTGTTATTATCTACTTTCAGTTTACGAGTAAATCCACAGAACAACGCTCAAAAACATTTATGCCAATATTCTGATATGATATTGGGAAATGGTGACAGTCGTGGAGGTAATTTATTTATTTGTAAGTAACTGCTAAATGTAATTGATTGACTTTGAAAGTGCCATCGATATACGATAATTATTAATTATCGAAAATGTTTGCATCAACAATGCTGCCCAGAAATTAATTATTTCGACTACAGCCATCATTTTTTAACGTTAACTCTACACAGAAGGCCGTTAAAAACATAATATCCCTATCAGCCTATGTCACCTTTGGGGATGTTGTGTCAAAGGTATTTTTAAGGAAGGAGATGTGAAGAAGTTCTGAGAAGGAAAAAGGTATGAGGAGTGGATAGGAATCTGGGGGTCAGTGTGTCCAGGACTGACGGACGTATTAATCCATCCCATTGAAGTGCAAGACGATTGTTCAAGTGAGTCCGTCATACGATTAATTGAGAGTAATATATAATCCACTTATTGATTATTGTTTATTAGGCAGATAGAAATATAGATGGAACGTTTTAAATATTATAGTTATTTATATTTTTTTAGTTTTGCTTACCTGGAGGTTCTTAAGAACGAAAATTATTATTAAAAGAACCTCCATATTATTAACCAAATTCTTGCAAAGTATTGCGATTATTTTTAATTTTTTAACATTCCTCTAATTCCGTCGACTATTGGGTGGATGCTTTTTACAATAATTGCGCTATCGAAACCCGCTTCCTTAGTGCCGCCTTAATCAATCTCATTTTTCTCGAAAATCACTAGCAATTATTTCACAACATTTGATTACCATCCATATTCATAATTATAAGAAAAGATTTTGTTTTCTCTGTACATTGGTCGAATTCATATTTTTTCAGTACATCTATAAAACTGTTAATTGAAAAATTAATTAATACTTTAATTCGAACGTAGACAACGAGTAACTTTGGATGGGGCTAAAATTGAAGCTCAGCTGATGAAAATGGGGTAATCCATTTTCCAAGCCTTCATTTATTACACCCCCTCTTCTTGTTGTTTTCTCATCCCTTCGCGCCTTAACACCTGAAAACAACTCAATTACACCTTCGGGTATAAAAACACTGCCAACGGTGGAAGCATATCTGACCCTTTATCTGCTTAAAGAGCTTTTCATTATTATGGAATTACAAAAATATTCGAAAAATGCAAAACATTTTCTTAATTTATATACAATTAAATTAATTCAGAAAAGTTTTATACGCCAAAGGTAGCATTTTCAGAAAGAGGCGATACAATAAAATTATTCGGTAAAAGTCCAGATCGTTAGATTTTTAACACGTAGTTTAAGAGATGGCTTGGAATGGTGATCAGACACATCAACACACGGATGAATCGGCACATTTTTTAAAAGTGACAATGTCATCAAGAGCATAAAAAATAAAAAAAAAATTATCATTAAAATCTAATTTAACCAATCCCAGTTAACTGTTTTTTTTAATCGTATGTAAATTAAAGAGAAAAAAAAAATAACCAAATTTTAAAAAATCCATAAGTTTATCTAGATTAGGATAGATTAGGTTTTAAGACTAGTTTTTTTTTATACTCTTAATGACTTTATATCAGTTCTAAAAAGTGTGCCGATTCCTACAAGTGATGTTGAATTATTATGGAACCATTTGAAATATAGAACATATGGCCGTTTGTAGACATAGTTAGATATAATACATTATTAATTAAATCATATATAGCGTATACCATATAATATAGAAGAATACAAGAAATGCGATGTCAGCGTGTTTTTGTGATCCAAAAGTCTGACTTTCGGGCCGTAAAATGTATAACACATAATTATTTCATCTTAATTTTATCTCTATTAAATGTAACGGCAATATACAATGTAGGTAATGTAAGAGACACATAGCGCGGTATTTGCATTAGCTCTCCCAGGGTTAGAATCAAAAGGTACTGAGTAAAGGCACACCGGCTTCCATTTTATACATCTACATGGAAGGAACTTCTAATGTGTATTCCTTATTCTATTTACATATTGTGTTTGTGATTATTCCTCCGTAGAACATGGTAACAATTGTGGTTTTACCTACGTACGTAACATAGGAAAATTTAAGAAAAGGTAAATGTAAAAAAAAATTGCTAATAATAATATATTGTAATCAACTAAATATGTAATAGGAGATATTTCCTGCGATCCACCGGTTACTTAGTGTTAAAAATCTTTAACATAAAATATATAACTTAAAATACTTACATAAAGGCATTTAAAAAAATGGAAAAAAATCTGGTCTGTAAGCCAATTTAAGTAACGTTTCGATTCACCGGGGCGCTGGTGAGACAATCTACCACTTTGAAGTTAATATATTTAACTTTCACGTTAAAATTATTACATACTCGTAGGGGTGGATACAATAAAAAATATTGTTTGATAAACATAAATCCCAGGAAAATAAACCAATTTCTTAAGTTAGGAGTTTCCAAATATTGACCTAAATATTTGAGGTATGTTATAGTTCTGGAACTGAAGACGTAATCTTTTGATTTTAGCGATCGAATCTGAAGTCTGAAGTAGCTAGTTGTTGGAAGCTTTGACAGGAAGTTAGCCTTAAAAGACGAGCTTTCTGGAGTGGTTAACGAAACTTGCAAAAGTGGTAGTACTTATTTACCAGCCAACGGAAATTGGCAGAGGTTTCATATTTTCTCTGAGATCTAAGTTTCAGACTCTAGTAGGATACTTCTGAGGTATGCAATGCCTTTTTTAATGTTTTTTTTATAAGTCATTGAGTGCGCCAGCACAAATAATTTCCAAAACAGGAAAGTACTTAATGAAACAAAGATTTTTTCACAAAAAACTTTCAGAGGCAGACGAAATTTGACAATGATGAAGCCACTGAACAGATAATCCCTAGAATTGCGATCTACATTGATTTCAAGAAAATGGTTGTCACCAATTTACATAAAATCTTTAGACTCCTTAGACTCCTAGGCCTCAGGCTAATGATATTAATTACTTGTTAAAAAAGCGTATCGGTATTTAAAAAGGGTTTAAATCAATTTAACTAGAAGTTAGAAACAATTGAGCTTACTTTAGGCACACGGAAAAGCTCACAACACACGTTTAAGTGTTTGTATTTTTAATTGATGAAGCTCTTTTACTGGTATCAAAGTGGAGGCTGCTGAAACTAACAGTATTGATTGACCGTGTTCGGGTGTACCCACGTGCGAGAAAAGTAGATCGTTCGTTCACTGTTGATATCGGCAGGAATATTTTGTTTTTTTTTTAAAACAACCCGTATTTGAAACCGTTTGAAAGCCTATGTCCAGTTTTTTTAGTTTTTTTTTTTAAATCTGGGTATTTTCTAGACACGAATAAATAAATCCCTTTCTTCACTCCACCCCTTTTCTTACCTATCCACAAAGCATCATGTAGTAATATTTTGTATTTATAAATATTCCTGACAACTGGAGATTAAAAAAAAAAGTTCATCTTTTATAATTGCCATTGTACCGCCCCGACGTAGCAGCAGCATTGTGAATGAATGTCATTGAGAATCAAACCCGGATACTTCAATCACAGTAAATAGTATACCCTGCGCAGGCCATGACTTACTTCCAAGTTGATACTAGTAATATTCTAGTTAAGCCATAATTAATGAGCTTCCCAAATATAAGCTGATCCCCAAGTACTGGAATTTTTATTTTTTATTATTTTTATATATAGTGAAGCATTTATTATTTTTAATACACATATAGCATCTAGTATGGAATATCCCAAAAAAATTACATTCTCCTTTTGCCATATATTTTCCACAGTGTAAGAAATTCACAATTTTTGGAAAGCATATTTCAATTTTTAAATATGTAACATAGAGGAATCTCTCGATCCGGTTCGTAAGGACATTTGAATTGTAATCTTAGTGAATTTCACCAATAGATCTACTATATAGAATATTCCCGACTAGCTCTATCTCAGGGCATATAGATGTTTGTAAAGGTACACATATATATAAATCGTGTTCTCAGTTCGTTGATGGACAATTTGAGAAATCACCGCTTCTCGTAGATGTAAATCAAAACATACATATAAGTAGATGGAGGAATAGGGAATTCAAATAAAAACAATCCTCTTTTGCTATAAATAATACCTTGCATATATTTGGGATAGCTTGATTATAATTCTCTAGGAAAAGCTTTTTTTCACCTTTCTGTGGACGCCTTTAGATCTTTAAGGGTAGAATGAAAATATTGACTGTTTTTAGATTATTTCTGTTTTATCAAAAAGAAAGGGAAATAAATAAGTAAAATCTGGAACGATACCGGTTTTTGGGGCGCAGGATCGGGCGACTGGATGTCTCGGCTCTCGCAACTAAAGTGAGCCCGCAATCCCCCTCCGAAGCCGCCTGGCGGCTTCTTCTTGTTTCCGTTTCCAAAAACGGGTGGCTAGAATTCGATTAGGCTTCGACCAATCGTATGAAAGACTAGTGCTTGTTTATAAATAATCCCGGGGTGGTTTGTCAACCTTATATTTAAATAATTCCAGGGTAGTTTGTCGACTTCAGTTGTTAGGAACTTGCTTCATAAAAAATATTGTTTCAGATTTTATTTAAGCTTTAGGGGAGCAGTACATGGAGATCAATTGCAGACACCTGTTAAATCCTCGAAGGCCAATATGGCCTAGCCAGGCCATTTTAATTTTCAAAAGTGAATTTTTTTCCGTTCACTTTTCGGCAAACGAAAAAAAAATTATGAAAATTAAACATGGCCTAGACAAGCCATATCGCATTTTATATTTTTCGTTGTCTCGACACAAAAAGCGTTCGAATATATGTGGTTTGGCTTTTGTATGCATCAAGCAGCATATACTCGTATACATACGCAGCAGCTCAGTTTAAGTTAGTCATTCTTTACGTACGAACGTAAAGAAGAAAATTTTCTGTATTTGTTTGTTTTTTTGAAATTTTTTTGGTGTTTTGTTTCGTTTTGACGAATTCATTAGACGACGTGGATGTACCTCTTTGTATACTAAACATGGTAATCGCCTGACATGTGTACAAATTTGCGAACATGAGACAGTATTGGCCGAATATTTGACGACGGATATTGAGGAAGAGGATCCGTACGCAGGGAATGATGATAATATTGTTGACTATGTTCCTGACGAGGGATAGGCATCTGATGTTGAATTTAAATTGGAGATTGAAGAAAATATTGTATTGCCTGAAGAGAATATTGATTTACCTGAACCTGAAGCAGATGTTGAACCAGCTGTTGAGCCAGCGTCTAATGTGCTAGTTGCTAGTATCTATGCGTGTCGTCTTTTGCTTGGCGAGTCTGAATACCATTACGAATGTAAAAACTCGAATATCTTATAGAATAAGAAGCATCCAAGGCCAAAAGCACGTCGTTGGAATCAATTTACTAGCATCAGACCCTTCGGACCTGCTTGTAAATTCCTGCCAAATCCAGTTGGCATTTTCCGAAAAATAATCATCCCAGACATAGTGGGTATAATAGTGCGTGAGGCGAACCGCAAAGCAACGGCGGTAATGGCAGAATGGAATGCCACTCACCCTCAGAATAAACCAAAATAATGGCATCCAACCGAGGAGATGGAAATATATGCCTGGATTGGTTTGCTTTTAATTTCAACGTAAAATCCTGTTTACTCGCTACATTTGCAATGATCCTATATACTTGACGCGCGGTACGGAAACTAAAACGTGCACATGCAACGTCTGTCTGGCCGGAGAATCTGCAGATTAACTCATGTTCTTTTATTCATTTTTATCGTATATATATTATTTCAATAATATCTATTATTTTTCACCTTCTTTAAATAAACGAAAAATCCATCAGAATCTTGTTTTTTATGTTTTTTTTCTTTTTTCTTCCTCTTATTTTTCGTACATATTATTATTTTTTTGTTTATATTATTATCACTTATGGAAGTATTGCATTGCACTACCCCTGCATACCTTCTGGAATAAAGTACTATTATTATTATTATTATTATTATTAACATTTTCTATTATAATAATAATAATAATAAGAGTTAATTTCTATAGCGCAGTTTTGTGAAGGTTCACCTCAAGTGCGCTTTACACTAACTAACCTAACCTAATTGTAAAATAACAGATATACTACATAGTATATCTGTTATTATAATATATATACAATATGCAAATTAATACTATGACATCACATATATACAACATGATACATTCATACACACTATTTGCACACCTGCCTTTATCAAAAACTATTTTGATAGGCCATACCGCTTATATGGCTCGACAAGGCCATGTTTCCCATCCAAAAGGGTAAAAGTATGCAGCCCATCGAAGGATTATGGGTAAGTTTTTTTTTAATTGCAAAAATAATACCCCTATAGAGATGATTTCACTATCGCATATAATGTTAAAAACGAAATTTCCATTTCTGAATTAACCTAGAACACAAACACTTTTAAAAACTATTATGTTATTTTTTATTAAAATTATTAACAGTAAACTAAACCCTTAAGTTAAGTTAGGTTAAGAAACCGGTAAGCGGCCAGTATTTCAATCGGTAGTTCGTACGAAGTGATTCTACTTAAATATTAAATGTCTTGCCAGAAAACGGTTACTGAGTATTTTCTAATTTAATACAAAAAATGATTTTAGCAAAGTTTTGTTTTTATTTCGAGAACTAGCGCAAAAGTAAAACACGAGCAGCATTAGTAGCTAGTAATGGCGGTCCTTTGCTATTTTCTGAGGGGAAATTATCAACACTTCTTTTCACACTTTCCTCTCCTTTGTTTTAATTCTGCTTTATCATGCTCCCCCTGGCTCCCCCATCACTACTAGGGCGGCTCTGACACCTTCTCTCATCAACATCCTCAGACACACCTTCCAACTTAGCCCATTTGTCATCCCGGTTTTATGATATCTCCCATATGGTGGGGCAAATAAAAATGCCGTATTTTATACGGAGTTTTCTTCCTGAATAACAATTTTTTTGTGAAAGTTGTTAGTTATAGGCATAATAAATATAACAATATAACCCAACATATAAGATATTGTAACAGCAGAGTGCAATGTTACGATTAGGTACCGCCACAATATATTTTAAAAGCTTGTATTCTTGACTTGTTTTTGTCCTCTTAACGGCTTTTAGGTCAATTATATATTTCCGAATTAGCTTTAGTGAGACTTCAGAATCAGAAGAGCGTATTAATAATTAACTTATATCTCGTTTACTTTAGAAGACATAAATAGCCATGTACTGCCACCTGCATTTACTCTTTTCCTTTAGCCTTGCAATATTCCCCAAGCGAGGATTCCACATTAGACTGGCTACCGGAAATTGGAACTCTTGTGCAGTGTAAACCTAAGAATTTTAATGCTCATATTTAATTTATTTTTTTGAAATATGTTAAATCTTTGTAGTTTAGGTAAAAAAAAATTTTTTTAAGTAAAATTAAATGAATTTTTATTAATAACTAGATGATGTGTACCCGGCCTTGCCCGGGTAAAATAATTGATTTGACAGCGAAAGTAACTATCTCCAAATGAAGAAACATTCATTTGAATATTTTAATTCCAAACGTTTAATTTTTTAAAAATATATCTAAATCATAAAGTTTTTAAGTAGGTACCTACTTGTGTTTTCCATTTTGAAAATATTCTACTCGAAAAACCTTCTAATTTTGAATATGCAATCTGTGGCTAACCAGAATGTTATATCTATGGGCTAACCTAATAATAAAACATGGCAGGTTCAACGTTGTTCATATTAATTTTAAAACGTTATAGTAACAGTTTTACATATTGAATTTCATTCAAACTACTCTCTAACCCTTAAAAACAAACTGTACTATTTTCAGCGAAATCGGTCTAGTAATTTTCGATAAAATCGAGGACAAACAAACAAACATACAAACAAACTTAAAATGATTTATATATATATAGATGATTTATGTGAATACCGCATAAGGGTCCTAATAGACTGCAACCAGTGGGACAGTGGCATCCCCAGTTGGTGAAGCTAAACTGAGTTGAATAGTGTCTGGCTCTTTACATTCGATCTGTTAACGTAAGTTCAAGCAACGTTTCTGTACTGACTGGTGCTTTCATCAAATACCATTACTTTCACTGCGTTACTATGCATTTCTCCAAATTACGTTTTTTTTTCAGAAAACACAAAATACAGGCATTTTGAAATACCTGAAAATTGGTAGAAAAATAATTTATTCTTCAAACTTTAACGAGAAGATCTAGCTAACCAGACGTGGTAAAAAGTTATACGAAAATCCGTTATTTTCTATAATTTTCCACGTTATACCGAACTTTTCTTCCATAAATATACAACAAAATCAACAATCTACCAAACAAGCTGTGTGCCACATAATGTCAAATGTTTGAAACAATTTGCATTCCGATAATATATTTCGTTCCCCGTTAATAAGCTTTCTATATTCACCCAACGAAAGTTCCATAAACAACGTTACAATTGTGCGACCCATTTCATGATCTTCCCTGTAATTTATGCGGGTCCACACACAATCACCCCACGACCTTCTTGCGGGTCGCGACCTTAAATCATCTGTTAAGGGAACCATTTGTACATCCCCCTCCCCCAAGAAAAGAAATGATCATGTTAAAAAACACCAGAAGAGCGAAAAACTTTCGGCGTACGCATTTTTGTATCTCCAAATAAAGTGAGGTAATATTTGTTGATTGTTTTGTTCTGAAATGTGCCGCTGGTAACGAAATAGAAAATCTTTCTTATAATATAAACACACATTTTTTTTTTGAACCACTTCATGCTTTAAAACTTTAACGTTGTACTGACAAAGGAAGGATATTTCCGAAATCACTTTATTAAATTGAAGTAGTTTAAAACAAATGCATGTGTTTATTTTATAATTAAGGCAAGCCACACATAAAATGCTTTTTACGAATATGGTCAACATTTTTCCTTTTGTTGTGATTTTTTGATAACATCAATTACAAGTAAACAAATTTCTTTGTATGCATCAGAAAAAGCACTCGAAAAGTGAGCTAATAGGAATAAACTCTATGTCTTTTTTAAACAAGGTGTGGAATGAAGATACCAAACAAACCTTTATCGACGATTCCCGAACTTATCAGAATAAAAAATGGATGGTGTTTTGGCCACCGGTGACAATGATAATGAAAAAAACCCACCGAAAACCAAAATGCCACCAATATTTGTTTTTTTCTAAATAACCTCAGCAATGGTAAAAGTTTGTCAGATATATCTTTTATCACCCTGCAAGAGGTGAATAATTTCTTTTATTATATAACCTTTTCAGTAGGGTTAATTTTTATTTTTCTTTCATGATCTATGAAGGCTTAACAGTTCCTATATTAATTTTGAACAGTAGGTACTCTCTTATATTGTTGCAGCAAAAATACTCAAGCATTAAGCTCTGGCGTTTTGCTTATTCTTATTTTTTTATGTGAAATCGCACAAGAGCCCTTGAGGTGATTTTCCCATGAAAACGGCGCTATAGAAGTAATCCAATTATTATTATTATTAAGAGCCGCAACTGTCCCAATCATCTGGAGCCAGTGAAACTGTGGCATTCCCAATTGGGCTATGTTATGAGGCTGAAGGTAGTGGGTAAGGTCCGGTCAGTGACTGAGATGGCATAGCGTCTGGGGCTCACCTAGGCGTCATGAATTCAATTCCTCGGCTGGGTATGGTATGTCCTTCATTATGACACAAGTAATTTCTTCCGCCTACTGTGATGGTAGTAGGAGATTTTCAAATATTGTCAGGTTATTCATAACCAGGGAATATTTATCTTTCTTTTTAAAAAAGGCAAGGAGATGGTGGAGAGGAAGGTGAGGAAGTACCTAGCTATTCAGATCTGGTCACAAAACACGAAAAACCAATTAAATGCAATATTTCAATTTTGAATGGTGGTCTTTCACCAGGGCAATACTAAGACTATTTTCCACTGTGGAATGTACAGCAAATGTAAGTATATATAAATATATATATAATAAGTATATATAAATTATTGTGAATGTTGTGAAATAACACAAAATAATTAACTAAAATTTACTTGCTCACGCCGGGACTAGATCTGTGACCTCCGGATTCTTAGTCGCGAGCCTTACCCCTCGACAACGAAGGCCGCCAAAATTAAATTTCACAATTTTCTTTTTCTTGGATTTTTTAGGTCAACATAACTTTTGTCAGCTCCCAGCTACATGATATATCTACTGTAACCTATGGTGCTACAAAGTAACTATTTAGCTTTAACTAAAAGCGAATAATCCGTTTAAGCATCAGAACTCTCAATCGGTCTGCTCTGGCATTATGAATTTTGCACAGATCATGCCTTCTAGAAATTCTAGTTCAATAAAACTAGTTAGATTTCACTACATTATTTCCACCGTGAGCTTAAAAATATGAATTTTTCCCCTAAAAATAGAACAAGGTACAATATTGTTTGTTTCATATTCTTTAACTGTTTAGTTAGTAAAAACATTGAAATAAGTCTTGAAATCTTATTCGAATCTGGGAAGAATATAAACGCTTTATAGATTTTATAAAAAATATGTGTTTTAAAATAAATATTTTTTTTTGTTAGTGATTATATTAATAAATACATAAAATTACAAAATATGGAATAAGTACAAATGTTTACCTAAAACATGAAATGGTATACTAATTATCATGTTTTGTAAACTATTCGATCTTTTAGTGTTTTTTTCTTAGTCACTACGGGGTCCTGTGCTGAGATGGACTATAGTTGTTTCCTTTGATGTCTTCTAATTAGGTGCGTCTTCCTAGTTTCACCAGCGGGTCCTATGCTCAGAGGTGGACTAGAGGTTTTTTTTCTTTGATGTCATCTAATTAGGTGCGTATTCCATAGTATAAAACCAGTTTCAAAATACGAATAGCTTTATATTTTCAAACAGTTTCTTAAATATTGTAACTGGTAGCATTATGAAAATTTCTTACATTGTGCCTTTCCATTTCGGTTATTTATTTTTCCTCATCATAAATAAACATAAATTATTAGACATGTACTACTAAGTAATTGAATTTCCTATGAATAATATAAACGAAATGGAAAATTTTTTACGTATCTCTAACAATCACAATGCAAATAAAGGTATTACGTAGCACTAAGCATTTTTTTCGAAAATTGTGATGATGTTTATATGACATGAAAAGAGCAAATTATTATAATGTACGTTCCCAAAACAAACAATTTTATCATTTTTCGCCTTTTAATAAGGTTTTTTTAATACCCAAATTAGAAAATACTCCTAATAGAATTTTTTTTTTTTTTATGAACATACAATTCAATTCAATTCTTTTCTTAAATTTTACAAAATTTAGATTTTAAGGCATTTTTAAAGATGATACAGGATGTACAATATCCAAAATAATTACTTATAAAAAATAAAAGTTAGACATACATAATCTCAGTAAATTGTATACAAGGCATACTGGTATTATACAAGTAGCAACAAAGCTTTATGTTTAAATGCAGCTTCATTGCTGCTAAATATCGATATCCGAAGTGATTCTATTTAACAGCAAGATTGCCCTCCCCACCGGCATGACCATTGGCAAGTTGGTCCTGCAGGCCGGGAGATAAAACAGTTTATGCTGTCGGTGACGGAGATAACCATCGGGAACATAGAAATGAATGTTCTCCATGATAGCCGAATTTTCGAACCATCCGCGAATCAGTCTGAAGAAATGTGTCACAATGTGTACATCCCTTCTGACCCGCAGATGGTTCATTCCGAGCATACCTAGGAGAAAGTCGGTAGAATAGAGCCACGGGTAGTAGCCATACTCCCTCAGATAAAGAAATCTCAAAAATTTCTTCTGAACTCTCTCCAACATGAGGGAATACTTCACCTGATGTGGGCTCCAAACCACCGACCCACTCTCAAGCCTACTCCTTACTAGTGAGTTATATAAAATTGTAAGAACCCGAGTGTCTTTAAAATTCCATGAAGTACGTAGGATAAAACCCAGCATTTTTAATGAAGTACTACAGGTGACTTCAATATGAGCATGAAATGTCAGCCTACTATCAAACACGATACCAAGATCGTTCATAGTGTAGACACGTTTTAAACTTCGGGCGTTCATATTATACTGGTAAAAGTGTGACACGCCCTTGTGAAAGAAAGAATGAAACATTTAGAAATATTGAACTCAATCTGATTTCTCTTACTCCAATCAATAATTCTATCAATATCCGATTATAGATTGAGCCTTTATGAATCTGCTAGAAAGGTATGTGGGATAAGTTCGCAAGGTAGGAAGAAAGGTGATGCATGGTGGGATGATGAGATTAAAGCACTGGTCTCAGAGAAAAAGAAAGCGTGGTTATGTCTGATAGCGACTGGCAGTGCTTCTAGCGAAGAGAGGGATAGAGCGAAAGAAGTTTATAAGGGATGCAAGAAAAGAGTACGTGCTGGAGTGAAAGAACGAAAGAAACGCTTGGAAGAGGAAGAGGGGATCAAAATGACAAACCACTTCCAAGAAAACATTAAACTATTTTGGAAGGAGGCCAAAAGGTCCCGGAATGGTCCAGAAAGCGGATGTGTGAAAGTGATAAAATCGAAAGATGGAAAAATGCTGACGAATGAGAAAGATATAAAAGAGAGATGGATGAAATACTTTGAAGAGGTCTTCG
>JAHDVE020004211.1:98421-138098 GCA_022606495.2 Halesus radiatus
TCAAACAGTTTCTTAAATATTGTAACTGATTATGCATTATGAAAATTTCTTACATTGTGCCTTTCCATTTCGGTTATTTATTTTTCCTCATCATAAATAAACATAAATTATTAGACATGTACTACTAAGTAATTGAATTTCCTATGAATAATATAAACGAAATGGAAAACTTTTTTCGTATCTCTAACAATCACAATGCAAATAAAGGTATTACGTAGCACTAAGCATTTTATTCGAAAATTGTGATGATGTTTATATGCCATGAAAAGAGCAAATTATTATAATGTACGTTCCCAAAACAAACAATTTTATAATTTTTCGCCTTTTAATAAGGTTTTTTTAATACCCAAAATACAAATACTCCTAATAGAAAAAAAAAATTTTTTTTTATGAACATACAATTCAATTCAATTCAATTCAATTCTTTTTTTAAATTTTACAAAATTTACATTTTAAGGCATTTTTAAAGATGATACAGGATGTACAATATCCAAAATAATTACTTATAAAAATAATAAAAAATAAAAGTTAGACATAAATAATCTCAGTAAATTGTATACAAGGCATACTGGTATTATACAAGTAGCAACAAAGCTTTATGTTTAAATGCAGCTTCATTGATGCTAAATATATCGATATCCGAAGTGATTCTATTTAACAGCAAGATTGCCCTCCCCACCGGCATTGCCATTGGCAAGTTGGTCCTGCAGACCGGGAGATAAACAGTCTATGCTGTCGGTGACGGAGATAACCATCGGGAACATAGAAATGTATGCTCTCCATGATAGCCGAATTTTCGAACCATCCGCGAATCAGTCTGAAGAAATGTGTCACAATGTATACATCCCTTCTGACCCGCAGATGGTTCATTCCGAGCATACCTAAGAGAAAGTCGGTAGGATAGAGCCACGGGTAGTAGCCATACTCCCTCAGATAAAGAAATCTCAAAAATTTCTTCTGAACTCTCTCCAACATGAGGGAATACTTCACCTGATGTGGGCTCCAAACCACCGACCCACTCTCAAGCCTACTCCTTACTAGTGAGTTATATAAAATTGTAAGAACCCGAGTTTCTTTAAAATTCCATGAAGTACGTAGGATAAAACCCAGCATTTTTAATGAAGTACTACAGGTGACTTCAATATGAGCATGAAATGTCAGCCTACTATCAAACACGATACCAAGATCGTTCATAGTGTAGACACGTTTTAAACTTCGGGCGTTCATATTATACTGGTAAAACCAAGTGTGACACGCCCTTGTGAAAGAAAGAATGAAACATTTAGAAATATTGAACTCAATCTGATTTCTCTTACTCCAATCAATAATTCTATCAATATCCGATTGGAGTCGATTGCAGTGTTCTAAAGTTAATATTTCTAAGAACAGTTTTAGGTCATCAGCGAAAATAAGAATGCAGAATACTCTCTGCGATATCGTTAATAAAAATAGAAAAGAGGAGGGGGCCTAAATTAGAGTCCCGAGGAACTCCAGAAAGAGGATATAATTTAGACAAAAATATTCCATTCGAAACAAATTGTTTTCTTCCAGTAAAATAGCTAGCAAATAATATTAGAAACCATAAAGAAAAACCGATCTTTGACAGTTTATTTAATAAGATGTCATGATTTACAGTATCAAAGGTCTTCGAAAAATCATTGTATGAGCAATCAACTTGGTAGCCTTTATCTAAGAATTTGGATAAATAATCTGTGAGTACCAATAGGTTCGTGTCTGTTAAACCCATGCTGTTCCGATATTATAAACGGCTCTACTTGAGATAGCATGTGTTTGTGGAGTATTGACTCGAACAGCTTTGCCGGGGCAGAGAGAATAGCCACCGGTCAGAAATTTTCCACAGATGTCTTTGACCCGCTTTTGAAGATAGGACAAATTTTTGATACTTTCCAGGAATCGGGAAATATACCAGTTTCTAAAGAGACGTTGAATATGAAGCTTAGTGGCAGCTTTAAAAAATCAACACATCCTTTCAGAAAAAAGACTGGTAAAAACTGGAAAAAAGACTGGACAGGACCAAGTGAATGTGTATGTTTAATTTTTGTAATGGAAGATTTTACATCTGATTCGTCTATATGACTTATATTAATGTTCTGGGCTCGCTTCACATTCATCTTGGCAGCAGTATTGGGATTTAGTAATGGAGGCTCATTACTATAATCGTACATGGATTGGAAATGTGTCGCAAACGTGTTGGCTACATCCGCTCCTCTAACTTCTCGATCACCACATATATTTTTATCATATTTTTTATTTCTACGAGTATGTTAACAACCAGAACACTTTCCCTATCGTATAAAAAATCCCTTATTTTTAGAAGGCTCAAAATACACGTAATTTAAAAAAATGTGTATCAAAAAAAACGTTTAAAAACATCAATGGAAAAGTTACTCACTCGGTTGTTTGGTTTAGATTTAAAAAAAAAAAAAACTTAAAAACAATACCAGCACAAACTTGTTGGCCGAGAGCGAACGGGATTTAAAATGAAACGTATACTTTCACGTAGCTACTATGTGCTCACTGCAGTAAGTCGAAATTTCTGGTTTCGATGCACAGAGATAAATCAATTTTTCCCTGTTAAAAATGAATCTCCTAAATGGATGGCTCCTTTCGCCAATTAAACTAAGCAATTGCTGTGTTAAAAATTCAATCTAAAAAACAATATCATTAATACCAATGCAATTAAACGCATTTTCTTCTCATAGACGTACAAAGAACATTATTTGGATAAATTATCCTGTCAAAGCGACGTATACGTATTAATTGTTATGTTCAATCGGAAGAATTCCATTTAACTTCTAAAATAAAATTTTATAATATTTTTATTAAGTTCTGCAAAGCATTTTAGTTTTTATTTATTGTTACAGCTGTTTCGGCGTTCAAAGTCATTTTCACACTGGGCCACATTGAGACGACTTACTTACATGATTTTATTTACTTCCACCCAATTTTAATTTGGACGGTGTTTAAAATGATTTATTACCGGTAAAACTTATTTACATTGAAAATAATTGTGATCATTAAAAATTCTCATCCTGTGAGTTTTACAAATGAAAGCTGTTTTCTTCGCATAAAGTGCTTTCTTAAATATTTTTTTAATTAAGTGAATACTATTTAAGTAAATGAATTTAATGTTTTTGGTAACTCTCTTAATTATTTTACGGAATTATTTTGTTCAGGTTTCGCGAATATACTTAAAAGAGGGGAATAAATAATTTTATTTACTTTATTAATTTGTGTTTTATTAGTTCGTGTATTAATTCATAATTGCTGAAGTAAAATTAATCAAAGGCTCTTTATTTCGATATGTAAGGGTTTAGGCTCATTTTTGGGAAGCGGGACGTGATTATCGACTAAAAAATATTTTGCGAATTTTGAAATAGTGTTTTCTGTTATTATAACGCCATAAATGTTCTTTTAATATAGTTGAGAAAGCTCTTCTCGTATTTCCAATGTCAACAGCTTTACAGTCGGTGTGGTCACATTGTAATTCATATGTGCCACTATTATTAAGTTTAGTATTTCTACTTTTTGAGATAAATTTGCAAGTCTAGAATATCTCGGTCCAATATTTATAAAAATAGCGACATAATTTTAAAATGTGATTAAAATATGGCTTTTAGAACCAATAATAATACAAAAACTATAAAGTAGATATCCCAAACTTGATGATAGTGGTACACTCGTATGTGCAGGTAAAATCATAAAAAATTACAATTTTTTTTTAAACACCAATTGATAAAAATGAGATTTTTTTTAACATTCTTGCAGGAAGAATAAATTGTTGTTCAGCGATATCTCCAATGTTTGACATTTTAATGGTCCTCATAAAATTTCTATTATAGCCCCGATATAGTGTTTAATCTAATTATCCCCAATTGATAAGAATAACAGCAATACCGTTATATCACACTTGGCCAAAAGTTTAAAGGGGCCGATAATCTGGCTTTAATGGGGACTGTCCAAGTGTCAAACATTCAAAATGGCACTGATCATCGATTGATAAAAGCGTTCACAAATCATTAAAGATCTTCTTGAGACATATTTTTGGTATTAAAATCGGTATTGATAAATCTATCCACATTGAAAATAGAGTCAAGAAGAAGGTAGATATGGCAAAGCGTGAAATATGTGTTTTGTTGGTCGGCCTTACCTTTCTATCCCCTCAACTCCCCGACTTTATACTTTCACGTTTTTCTCTCCACCGACACGACCGAGAACATACTACGGCATCTACTCTCTTAACGGGGAGTATAAATCTACGGAAGTAACGCCCTCTACAGAGTTTCGTAGCGGCGTAGCAGCGAGCGTAGCAAAGTAGCTGCGTGAAGGTACCGTGCCGCTTGCCTGTACCCATGAGATATATTGGCACAACTAACGTTTAAACTTTTAAAATTCATTATTCTTATCCATAGTAACAAAACATCTGTTTAGAATAAATTATTTTTCAAGGCTAGTGCTATAAAAAGACGAAATAATGAAAGAGTTGGACCTAAATATCTTATTTTGCCGGTGCTCTCCTGTATCAGAGGTTGGCTATCATTAATTCAATTTTGACCATTATTACAGTACAAATTTTTCCTGTTTTTGTTTGTTTGTAGTAACGCCCAAGAGTTCCAACAAGAATTTTATGACTGATAAATTGTAACGCTCGTTACACCCAACGAAAGTAATTAAATTATATTATTATTTCCAAATGTAAATTCGTAATTTAATGTTTACAAATTGACTCTTGAATATATTTTTCTTCATAATTTTCTTAATACGATTAAATATATCCATAATACGTATTATTGTAAAGTTAAGTTACCTGCACATTTCAGTAAACCAGACCGAACCTATCCTAACCTAGTATAACCTAACCTAACCAAACCAATTCTATCCTAATTCATCCTAAAGCTTACGGTAATCATAAACTAAAACATAACACTATGAAAAGCGTGAAAAGTTTATATAGGCTAGCTTTATGTAGGTTTGGCCCATTGCACCCAATGGAGGTGACTAAAGTTTAATATTAGTCCCAATTAAAAACTAATTATTTTAGGCTGACAAATTGCTACTTGATTTAATATTTCTTTATTATTCTTTATTTTAAATCACAATGTGACACCTACGATTTCGTATTTTCATAATTCACATTATTATTAATAATATGTCTACACTCGGGTAATTCAATTATAGACGATTTCTTTATAAGACGTTTATTTTCAGACTTCAGACAAGGTCAAGTTATACGATAGACAGCCCAGCCGACCAGCCCGCCACAATGCTACCAACCTAAACATCGTATTTTCGTTATCACAACTACCAACATGACAGATACATAACAATTAATTTAAGTTACCCTCACATTTCAGTCAACCTAAAAATGTGAGGGTAACTTAAAAATCTTTTTAAATAATTGATAAACTAAAGTTCTTAAAAACTTAAGACAAGATTTTTGTGCATAGCGCAAAGGGTAACAATTATTATTTTTATAAACAATAATTATTAATCTAAAACACTCATCCAAATTGAAAAAACCTTCCGAGCAAAGATAAATGTCGCCGGCAGGACTCGAACCCGCACCCTTCTAATGTCCGGTTAGATGAATAAATAACAGAATAACAGGTGAAAATATAATAAAAACAGTAATTATTGAATGGAACACTAGTATATATTGATTAACTTGGCGGGTTTGCGATAAGCCGACGTAGCTCAACGGTAGAGCATCTAACCGGACATTAGAAGGGTGCGGGTTCGAGTCCTGCCGGCGACATTTATCTTTGCTCGGAAGGTTTTTTCAATTTGGATGAGTGTTTTAGATTAATAATTATTGTTTATAAAAATAATAATTTTTTCTTTTTAAATAATTTATATACCGCCATACACTCGCACAAGGGTGAACCATCGGGTCCACGCAGCCCGACATCGCATAAAATGGCCCGCATTCTTGATGCACGTGACCGACCGACCCCTGACTGGGCCGTGAGGTAGCGGTCTAAGTTCTGTTACAACCCGCTGACCAATGACAGGGCGTTTATATCTATTATGGTTTTAATTATTTAAAAAGAACGCATTACTATTTCCATGTATATATAAATGTAAAGAAAGTTGCCATGGGTGGTGTTTGTTTTTGTTTTGTTTTGTACACAAATCTATGGTCTTATTTCTAACATAATGAAATTTTACACATTTGATCTTCAAAACAAGACAAAGGTCACTGTTTATATATATAAAAAAAATTATAATCACCTCCATCACCATTTCCTAACCCTTAAACCAGAAGTTTAGTACATATTGAAGAAATTGTGAATATTTAACGTTCAAATGAAATAATGGGCACGGGTAGATGTTATGAAGAAAGTGGAGGAGAGGATAAGGGAGGGCAAGAAGAAGGTGATATGAATCCTGCCGTATCTAAATAATAAAACGCTTTTTTGCCAATTAATGCAATGTTGGCTTCTGAACGGTAGTCTGTCATAAAGAAAATACTAGGAAGGTCGTAAGAAACGTTTGTTTTATGAGAAACGGAATAGTTACAAATTGTTTTAACTCTATTTAGTCACCAGATGTGAATTGTCAACTTCTTCCTATACCAATACTTTTTATGAACCTTTCACACTTTCTACACAGTCATAGAACATTCAATTTGTGGGAATTCCAGACACTGATTTTTATAATGAATCAACTGCTTGAGTCGGGTCATGTTAAGAGTCAAAATAACAGAAGAATATATATATATATATTTTTTTTTTTAATTATTAGAAACACAAACAAAATATTTACATAAAAGCATCATACATAATATATCATATGTGTATATATCCAATGGGCGTTTAAAAATTTCTAATTAATGTGTTTACAACATGCGTGGTGTACGCAATGAAGTTTATGGATTATTTTGTTACAAATAACTTACTTACCCACCTCACTGAAACTCGGTGTGTGTAAAAACACGATAGTGCAATAACGATATTGTTTTTTGGCACGATGGCTAAACAAACAAAGATGTTAAAAATGTTAAATATGATGAAAATATATGAATGTGTATAAATCAAGGAGTGTGAGCCGAGTTGTATGGCGGTATATCCTCTCTTCCTACCCCTGCGGAGAAAAGTGAGATGTTTAGTTAGCTAGTTGGTTAGTTGACTACACCATCGCCTATGTCATCATATTTGGGGATACTAAATCCACTTGCTTTGTCTACTAATATTTTTACGGGATCATAATAAACTAGTGTATATAATAAATAATTCTAATTATTCAAAAAAAGCTTGTTCGCTGACTCCAGATATCAGTGACGGAAATGTACCTCTTTCAAACAATATACAGTTCCTTCGTTGACACAATGTTCTGTTCTCCCGACGCGCGACGGAAATCCCATCCCAGCACCGCCCCTATACTGTCACGCCTCGCTATTGCTAGAGCCTCATATAAATAATGCAGTCATATTGAATAGTATTGAATTGATATCTCCACGATGCGGTGCGAGAATCGAACAATGTGCGAAAATAATAAATATTAATTTATTGAATTCATAGTTGTGCGAATATTTTTCATAAGAATGTATGTATAAAAAGTGAAAACAAGGGGTATAAAATATATATTTCAGTAATTAAAAATATATATATATTATGATGATTGATGAGTTCTGCACTTTAGTGCAGCTTCGTTTTGAGAATACTTTATTCATTTTGAGCATGTGTGAATATGCGTATAGTATTATACCACCAAACTAGACATTTTAAAACAGTTATTCTTAAACTGTTGAATGAAACTCTCTTGTAGCTTCCTGCATCCTCGTTACTAGTTTGTTCTTATTTGTGCCGGAGAGGTTTAGAGAGTAGTTTGAATGAAATCCAATATGTAAAACTGTTACTATAACGTTTTAAAATTAGTATGAAAAACATTGAATCCGCCATATTGTATTGAGGTCAGCCCATAGATATAATACTCTGGTTAGCCACAGATTATATATTAAAAAAAGAAGGTTTGTTTCGGTAGAATATTTGTGGAAATGTGGAAAATACAAGTAGGTACCTACTTACGAACTTTATTTAGATATATTTTGAAAAAAATATCAAATTAATGTTTTTTGGATTCTTTGTTTAGAGATAGTAATAGTCGTCACAAGGCATTACTTTCATTATCAAATCAAGAATTCACAACTTTATCACTTTATTTCAAAACAAAAAATAATCCCGAGCAAGGCCGGATACACATCAGCTAATATAATGATAAATATAAAGTTCACGCTTACAATTTGAAGTAGAATTAAATTAGAAAATTTGGGGGTTAGACCGGCGGACGTGTGTTATAGTCTAATACTTTAAGAAGCTATCAGAAAAATATCAAAAAACAATCTAAAACCGAAATATTCACATATCTTCATATTTTAGTGACAACAGTATATTTATTTCACTCAATTTAAAATAATTTTTTTTTATAAGAATGTTATCACAAAAATTACGGAGGAAACCGAACCAGTAACCAATGGCCCAATGAAAAAACTGTTATTCTTCCCGTTGTCAAGAGGGGTAGTCAAAATCTAGCAAATTACTATCCTCCATGTATTATTTTCAATAGAGATCTTATATTTTTGTTATTTTTTCCTATTCGTACAAAACATTTAAACTCGTAAAATACCACTGAAAAAATAAACTGATTGAAAATTAAAAATGTGTAGGTATCATTCCTTGGCACAAATAATATTTCTTGCGTGCCGGTACAGTGGTGGGTGATACGTGCCGGGAGTAAGATTATCGGCTGCCGGACCGCCAGCAGGTAGCAAATATTCTTAGCTCTTACGAGCGTTGAGTCAGTATATCCGCAGCTGCCAGCCGTTCGTTGATGAAAATAGAGTTTTTTTATAAAATTATTTATATTTTGATAATTTTTTCACGAAAACACATTAAATGGGCAATCATTATGAAGAATTATTATAAAAAAATTATGAATTTAAGTGAAAAAATGGCATTATAATGATAAAATACGTTATCTGAGTCATCTCTCATGGAATCGTAAGTTTTATTTTACATCTCGATATGCCGAAGGTTATTAACCAAATACCGAAGCAATGACCTTAATAGAATAAATAAAGTTTAATAATATATATTTTAATAACTTTTAACTTTTTAAAATATTAATTGCTTATGAGTTCAGAGTCAAGTATTTTAATGTTTTATCACAGAGGTCATCCCTTGGGAGAAGGTCTTGATGATAGCTTATCTTCGATAAGAGAGAGCTCAACGATAAGTTTACATTAAGAGTGATGTTTCTTCACCTCATTTCCAATATTTCCCGACGTCTACACACCCCTTGACCAATTGCCGCTTAGGGGCATCGTGTCAGTGGAGGCGGTGAATTTATTGCTGCATAGTAAACTTCTGAAAGCACCGGCGTCGTTTCGGAGAGCCGGCGAGGGCGTCGCAACGCTAAAAGTTAAATCAAATTGGAGAGAGAGTTTTGATAACAAGGAAGTTTTATCTTCCTGAAATTAAAAGATTATTTTGTTCTGCATTGCGAAGTCAGACGAAATTCATAAGATAAACCTGATTGTATTCATTGCAAACATAATTTATATGATACATAGTACAGAAAACAAGAGTCTCTAATAAGAGGTCTACTTATTTTATTTTTAAATATTAGTAAAGCGACCAGAAATTTTTCGGAAAACAAAGGTATTTAGATGGCATAAGTTTAATTTCATTGTACCTTATTCATGACAGAATAAGTATTTTTTAAATGGCTTTAGCTGTGATCAGTGACCAGATCTGAAGAGTTAGGTACCTACTTAGCAATCGAAATTTTTCTTTTATACACCATGTCATTCTTTGATTCCCGGGGATGAGTTCTAATGCGGAGTTTCATAAAGCACCTAAATATGCTTACGAGCATAATAACAAAACCTACCTTATTAAAAAATGTGATCAGTCAATAAATTACGAGAACCTACTACCCGACCATGAATAATTCTCAGTCACAACCCATGCATTTTTTTTCAGTGTCTTATTCTATTTTCATATTCGTTGAAGATTGTCATTTTTTCTTTTTGTAAAAAAAAATAATCAAGATACAGATAGTAAGATCCTGTTAAACAAATCAATATGGCTTGTTACGACGTGCCTATGTATTATTAATTACATATTTTTTTACACGTTACAATTTTCATCTTGCACAGTTTCATATATTTAGATTCTCCCATTCAATCACCTTTCAAATTAACACTCACATTATCAATTACTTTCTCTCAGATAGCCTACTTTTCAATATATGTGTAACCTTATTCATATACTATTTATCAATAAGTTAAATATCTTAGGTATGTTGTAATCCAACGTTCTCTGTCCGTACTTATTTATATATTCGGAACAATTAATTCGTATTCTAGTGAATCTACTATTGAAAATTATATGTTTCAATTTATGGTTATGTTGCGTGCTAAACATATGTTGAATTGTGATTTTATACCATAGAATAGTCTGTATCTGTAAATTCTAGGGACAACTAATTGTTTTACAATCGCGCTTTGAACCATGTGGATATGTTTTAGATAAGTTCTTATGTAATTATATTTTACCTTATGGATTAACAATCCACACCTTATCGGAGATTCTGTTAGTGGTATATAAATTATTCTTAGAGTTTCAATTTGTAGGTATAAAAATGCTGAAGGTATTAATTTTGCCAGAAATTGTTTGTTTTTGAAAAAGAAAGTCTTTTGCGAGTTTTTTTCAAAAACTAATTTTCTATATACATTTTTAATATTATTTCAATAACCAACTTCGCACGCCGAAGAGGGTCAATATCAATTTTCAACACAATCTTCCATCTCGCGACTAATTCGACTAACGCGACTCGCGAGTTAAACAAGTGTGAACAAATATTCTTATTTTCTTAATATAATAATTCTTATTTTGTTATTTATTTAATCAATGGTAATTTATGTATCTATCTGTACATATAAAAAAAAATGTTTGTCTGTCTATCTGTCTTCGATTTTCTCGAAAATTACTAGACAGGTTTCGTTCTTATTAGTACTGGGAAGGTATAAAAAGTAGTTTGAATGAAATCCAATATGTGAAACTGCAAGTATAACGTTTAAAATTAGTATGAAAAAACATTTAACCCGCCATTGTATTGAGGTTAGCCCATATATATAACACTCTGGTTAGCGAAAGATTTCACATTCAGAAGATGGAGATTTGTTTGAGTAGAATATTTTCAAAATGGAAAACACAATCAGGAGAATTTTTTCTTTTAATATAAATGTTTGGAATGAATTAAATTTGGTGTAAAAAAATTGTAGAGATAGTAATAGTCATCGCAATGCATTATTTTCGCTGTAAAATTAATTATTGCACCCAAACGACAAGCAAGAATTCGCAACTTCATGAATTTATTAAAAAAAAATCCCGAGCAAGGCCGGGTACACATCAGCTAGTATAATAATAAATACAAAGCTTCGATAAAAAAATTACCTTATCGGGGTACCTCGTTCTGAACTCACATTTTACATCGTTTTGTGCAGGAATTAGAAATTAGTTTTTTTTTGTAAATCTGTTGTGAATTTAAATGTAAATATTACAAATAAACATAGTTAACCTGCAAGCAAAATAGACTATTTTACAGGAGGAAAATTGTAAAGCAATAAAGGCATAAAAACTCTTAAATATTGAAGGAAACACAATATGAGCATTCGTTTTTGTTAGGTTGCAACATTGTATCTTTATTTACAAAGTAACACGGTGAAACTACTCCAAAGCTCGCTTTTAATTTTATAACCTACATAGTAAACTAGTTATTATTGAAAAGTAGCACACGAATGTTTACACAATTAGTGCAGTACACATAACAATATTAATACTACCATGAAACATGTCATCGCATTGTGTTAAAACTATTGTACTGTGGCAATAATTTATTACAAGGTACTTTAATTTACTTGACTCGGGGTGCAGCAGGGTAGATTCACTATAACTGAGGGCATTATGCAGGAAACGTAGACGTCACTAGAGAGTTTGTTAAATTTAAAACTACTGTGAGGACTTCTGTTCATTTAGATTAATGACGCAATTATCACCTGAGCGGGTGCGCTTTAAATGAAACCGAAGTAATTAATTTGAAAATTTTAACGTTTTAATTAGATTTTATGATTTACACTTGAACTAGTAGTTTCTTCACAGTTTACCACGAGAAAGTGTGATACAACTACTGGCTTTTTGATTTATTTTTTTACTGTTAATTGAATCTTTCAAAACGCTATAGTTCATTTCCGAGACAGGTTGCGATCTATGAATAGGTTACGTTGACAAAGAAAAAAAAATAAAGAAAAAAAATTTGTGTAATTTTAATGACGCCAGAACGCACTGTTCAAGGGTTTGCTTTTTTTATATACGTACCACACAAGAGTCCCAGCTGCTCCCAACCGCCTAGAGCCAGTGAAACTATGGCATCCCCATTTGGGGTATATTATGCGTCTGAAGATAGTGAGGAGGAGAAGGAAATAGGAAAGAAGAAATTGGGGAAGAACCTGGCTATTCAGACTTGGTCACCAAAATGGCTAAAGTCATTTCAAGCAAAGTTTCGTTTCTGAATGGTGGTTTTTCACCAAGGCAGTACAGGAAGTATCTGCCACTCTGAAAGGTGTCGCAAATATACTATGTATTATTTTTAATTAATAAATTATGAAAGAACACAAATTGATCAAATATTTTTTTCTTGCGCACCGCGGGATTTAAACCAGCAACCTCCGCATTCGTAGCCAAGGATCGTAACCACTCAACCACCCAGTGTTATCGTTGGACACAATGACCAAAAACAAGTTTTGCAGTATCCTATCTATAAGATACACAATGTACCTAATACAAAATATCAAGTGTTAGGAAAGGTTAACATGTTTGCTTCGCTAATTTGATAAAACGAATAGAGATGAAATTCCGGAGCTATGAAGATATTTGAGGAATATTCAGATGATTTTAAGTTAAGGTAAGAATATTTACTTCCAAAGAAAAGGCAATCTGCCAAGTTAGGGACTAATATTGAACTTACAAAACGTGGAAGCACTTAAAACTTAAACACATTGAAAATATGTTATACGGTTTGCTATATTTATAATACAATCAAGTAATATAAAATTGTAATTTACAAAGATGTTAATACGTTGATATTATTTGCAGTGGCGTACCATCCATAAAGGCACATAAGTACTGTCTATCGCATGTTATCCACATAAAAATATAAATAATATTAAAACGCATAAAATTATTGCAAGAAATCAATCTTCACTTTCAAAAATACGCGCCACCAGTGCCAGCCACGAAATGAAGCGTCGCGCACACTATGACCGATCTACTATAACGTATTAAAGGCAGGAACTAATTCTGAAAAAGGATATTCAGGTCATATTAAAATGATTAATCTATTCTTCACATTCAAACGTACATGTGTGATGTGTGCGCAATGCGCATCAAGGGACAACTCGTTAGTGTTCGTGTCTAAAAAGCAGTGCTTTTCAAAAAATGTACCAATCAGTGCTATCTGTTAGTATAAGTATTGATTAGAACAAGTTTACTAACGATATATGGCTAATACCAAGTTGGCCTTCAATCAAATAAATTTATCAATTAATTCGCTATTTTACCTACTGATTACAAACTCGGTGCATGCCACTGATTATTTGCCGTGTTCTATTCTCTATATAACAGTAAAGTTTAAATGAACACAAAAGTCCTGATTCGCGGAGCTCACTATATCAGACACGTTTCAAGTTGTAAACATTTTTGCTCTAATTAAACAACAAGTTCCAGAAACAAGAAGAACAAACTGCGTTTGAAAAGCCGCTTGAGCGCTTTGGGTTGAATTTCAAGGGAAGTTTCATATTCATTATTATTCTCAGTGGATGAATAAAGGTTAGCGCAAATTGTGAACAACCTGTACTTAACTACATGAAACTAGTGTTAGGTGAATGGTGAAAGTTTTAGAAAAAATAATTATTTGCGTTATGTTTAAAACGTGCTACCGTGTGTTATTTTATTTTTAGTTTTAAAAAAAATTCTAAATGTTAAATACGGAAATCAGATCGATATCAAAATAATCTTGTTTTTTTTTATAAGTTCAGATAGTTGCACGAATTTAACATAAATTGCTTTCGAATTCTCTCCCCCATTCTGAATACACATACAACTTTTGAATTATCCCATTGCTTTATTTATTGTTTTTGTGTTTATTATATAAAACTCCAAAAATATTTTAAGAGTTCTACAAATTAAACAAAATAACAATAATTTTTAATGAACATTATTTTATGATAATACTTTTAGTGTATAAAACTCATTTTTGCAATGCTGGCATTATTGTTTTAAAGTGCGATAGCTATTCCGCCATCTAAATCAACTTATTGATCAATAATTTACATTCAATACAGTACCGAGAAGACCAGAAGAAAGTGATATTATTTCTTTTCTCATCCTTTACCTTTAAATAACCAGGGGCGCTATTCCCGTTCTTTTTAAGGAAGATTCCTTACGTTTTTCCTTTGGGTTAAAGACTTCTTGATTAACTACGGAATTTCGGTGAGACATATTAAAAAGATCCTAAATAGATTCTCAAGAGATTACTTGAAAACACAAATTGATGAAATATGTTCAAGTGACATAAGTTTTTGAACTAAAACTTTCAAAAACAATTACATTATGTTGTAATTCATTTTAATAAATTTTTATTAAATTTTTAAATACCATAAGTAAGCTTTTAACAAAGAATCACGTTTTATAAAAAGGTACCTACCTCATTAGATAGTAATGACCTTTTTTGTCTCTGGTTCAAAAAGTGAGATTTGAATTTACGCTTGATGTGAATTGTCAAAGATGTCAACATCTATATAATGTTTAATAATGTTTACTACCTAATTATGTTTAAAGTAAATAATAACGTTATTGGTAAAATACTTAATATTCAGTTTTCCTCTCGTTAAAACATCCCAAATATTGAGTTTTTTTCTTGTTAAATCATCGCAAATATTGACATTTTTGATTAATGTCGCTCGCTGAATTGAACTGACAGCTATCATCCGAGAGAATCGGAACCGTAGTTAAGTAAGAAGGGTTTAACCCTAAGGAAAAGGTTAACGAATCTTCCTTAAAAAGAACGGGAATAGCGCCCCAGATTGCTGTGGAAAGTACGTGTTTTTACTACACCTGTATTGAGGATTTCTGGCGCAGATACTGTACTAATTTATATTTAAAAAAATATACATATATGCAACACGCTCTAATAAAAATATGATCAAAATAATTGTAAAGTAACAAAATTTATCATATATTATGTTATAACTGGTGTGTCTAACCTATTTGGTTTCCAGGTAATTTTCGATATTTAAATTCTTGTGAAATAAAGTTATCCACCAAAAACCGCTATGTATGTTAGAGTTACCTTTATTACAGATACTTGGATTATTGAGGCTTTTCGGCTGAAACGAAAATCATGGGATGGGCCTCTGCGGCATCAATAAGTTCCAACCATTCAATTTAAGCCATACAAGCGTTATACTCGGTTTAACACCAGGAATAAAATACAGATAATTCATGGTCAATTTATGTCCGTGGAATGATTTTCCGGCCTCCATGTTTCTCCTCCAACATGGGTCTTCTTTAGAGTCAGATTCACTCCTTCCTTTCCTCAAAATGGGTAGGGGTAGGGGTGGGGGTAGGGGTAGGGGTGGGGGTGGGGGTAGGGGTAGGGATAGGGGTGGGGGTAGGGGTAGGGGTAGGGGTAGGGGTAAGGGTATAGGTATGGCAGTTATAAAAATATTAATTCTAAATAATTATATTATTTCCACCTTAAAATTACACCCAGCTTACTAGAGCTCAAAATACTTTATTCAAAACCATTGTTCGAGTACACATCGGCCATATTATTATATGAGTGCATCACATTATGTGTGATAAACTACAAATGCATACAAATATGTACATTACACGCAAATATACCAAAAACGTATTTTAATTTTCAGCTACTGAAAACTTGCCATATAACAACTATCGAAATTGCTGGGTTTTGACCATTTTGTTTTAGAGTCTCTATAAATATTGACGTCTACAATAAAACTGCCATTTGAAACATGTTGTATTTTGATTACGTAACTGAGCTTCGTATTAAATGTTTTCTAATATTTTTCTTCTTCTGTGATTTACCTTCTTTATATTTCTTCCAAATTCGTCAATTTATTTATTAAGGGGAACGGCTGCGCGGCCTATTTCATATTTTATTTTCTGTATTTTACAACAGACGGATTTATTGCATTACTGTATTTGTTCATTTATAATATTTAAAGACCAAAAAAAAAATAAAAGCGCCAAACGGCAACGAGGAAATATTACCTTTTAGCTGACATTTTTATTCTCTTTGCCTGCACTCACAAACGATCCCAGAAAATATCAAACAATCGGTAAAAGCGTCAAAATCCCCAAACCGGAGTGGAAAACGCGTTTCAAATGAATTTTCACGATATCGAAATTGAATTTCCTTCGCGGTTTTATTCTGATGAAAATATTGTAATATTCGAAAATAGTCTGGTAAATTAAAGGACAGGAAGGAAAAACATATCGTCAATTGGAGATGATTCCCTATGAATTATATTACTTATCTGTAAATTATTAAAAAAACATATTAAAAGGCTATGATTTCAAAGGGATGATTAGCATTGCCTTTATCGTAATATAAATAAGCTTCAGAAATTTTATTTTTCCATCAGGGAGAACAAATAAAAACAAAAAAAAAATTTGAGAAAAAAACACCAAAATACCTTGGATGGTATCTACTTATAGAGTTTATAGAAAATGTTACAATTGCAGGTATAACGGCTGAATCAAAACAAAAGTTAGGTACACAATTTTTTTCAAGACAATAACACTAAATTAAATGTATCACTACACCATTTTCATTAAATATAATTATTGTCACTATTTTTCAATATTTCTTTTTTAAATATTATTACATATTGTAAAATAACTATCGTGCCGTTTTACGGCAGGGGTAGGCAAAGACTGCCAAACAACTCGGTCTTTGCACATACTCCATGCTGCATTCATATTCATGTACCGTCTCACACATATTCTTCTGTCATTCTGACTTCTGACACGTCCCGACATAAGTATTTGATTCACCTTATCGTTCCATGTCTTCCTAGGGCATCCCCGACTTCTTCTTCGATTTGCGAAATATATTCTCCGCATATGACTTTCTTCGTTCATTCGCTCTACTTGTCTAAACCATCGATGCGTTATACCGGTATGCTAATGGAAGATGCTCTGAGGAACTAGTGTCATTGACCCCTTCAGCACCGGTACATGGTCGGGAAACATGCCAAATGCGCGCCCAACGCACACGGTTGACATTTTCCACATGAGAACGGGTCGCTTCTACGACTCGTTCTTATGTTCAACAGCTCAGCTGTGAAATTATTTACCGGCCTCTGTGTTTCCTCCTTCCTACAACACGGGTCTCTTCAAAACCCAAGTTTATTCCTTCCTATCCTCTAAAAGACCCTCCACACAGCATCCCCAAAGATGATATAGGTCTTGAGGGAAATTATTTCCCTCAGAGTCTCCTGAGTTACTGTAAAAAAATGCGTCCATTTCTTAATTTTCCTCATTACGCTTACATCGGCCTTACATTATTTGCGAATCTCAACATTTTTCACAAGATCGTACATAGTTTTTACACACACTCTTCACACTCTTGACATGACCCGACTCAATGTTCCTCGAGAATCCCCAACTTATTCTTCTATTTACATTTTCGTCATATATTCTCTTTACACTACTTTCTTCGTTTATTCGCTTTACATGCCCAAACCATCAAAGCGTTCCTTCTTTTTAATTTAGTCGTTATGTTTACACGAGACTTCGAATCGTCAAATTTTTCACACGGTCATACTTGGTTTTTCAGAGATCTCATTTCCACTGCCTCACTTTCATAATAATGTAAGCTATGCAAAGCAATACACATGCGACACTATTACAAAGGCACGTGAACACCTCAGCACAGGTTCTCCTAACGAGGTGTTCAGGAGACACTATCACGTAAACCTAAACCATTTACGGTATTTTTACTTTACACTCCACAATCCAAAAACAATTTTTTTTCTTTAATAATCGGGCATTTAACTGTAAACTGAAGAGATAAAAAAATGAATTGGATAACGATTGTTAAGTAAAACTCACTCTTTATTTTGAATCACCAAATTGTTTTAAATTTATCACCATCTGTATCGCTTATCCCAAGCTTCGTCATGGTAAAATTTAAAACTAAGCAAAAATACATAGAGTGAGCATATATGTAGGTGAGACATAATATAAAATGGAATAAGAGGGAGACACAATATAAAATTAAATAATAGAACGGTGAAACAGAAATACGAGACTTTGTTTCAAAAGCTTCTAAATTATATAATCTAATGCCACAACCATTTTTGTGTAGAATATTAGCGCCGGTGCCTATTATTATAGGTATGATCTTTTTCAATTAGATATTTGGCGTATTCAGAAAAACTATGGCTATTTAAACATATAAGATGTTCTTTGAGTCTAATATTGATATTACGTGCTGTCTTACCGATATAAAAAGCTGAACGGAAACAATTAATAAATTATATTATTAGGTATAGCATCTGACCGGACATCAGAAGGGTGCAGGTTCGAGTCCTGTCGGCGACATTTATCTTTGCTCGGAAAGGTTTTTTTTCAATTTGGATGAGTGTTTCAGGATAATAATTATTGTTTATAAAAATAATTGTTACCCTTTGCGCTATGCACAAAAATCTTGTCTTAAGTTTTTAAGAACTTTAGTTTATCAATTTATTAATAAATTAATTAAAAATTACTTTATTAATAAATATATATATCAAAGTGTTTTGAAAGCGAAGCTTTCCTCATCACTAATGTACTGTATTCTGCATATTCCTGATAAGGAAATCTTTGCTTTCGTAACATGTTAAAATGTATATATTAATAAAGTGGTGATTACAAATAATTTCAATTAATTTATTAATAATGACGCCACAAAGTGAATACCAATTGTTTGAGGAAATTGTAGATCATAATTACTTTCTACTCAGATCATATGTGCAGTGGGTGGTCTTTTTTTAATAAACGTTTAAAATTAAAACTTGAATTAATAAATATGTCGTCATATTTTATGATATTCATGATGAGTGCGTTCATAAAACAAAAAAATCGGGAAAACAACAAACCGAGATTTCATAGAAAAAAATTATCAAGATCTCGCAAGATTGCTAATAAATGCAGTTTCCTATATCAATTTAAATTTTTTATAGTAACGAATAAATAGGTGAAATGTGTTGTTTTTTGTTTTATTTTTAGTAAACAATAACCAGTGACCGAAAATATAAGCTTTAAGTTCCACTGCAGTTATCATATTTGGTTGAAAAAATATCAAAATATTTGATAATTGCAAAATACCCCTGGTCCTAATGTGATGGCCACCAACTATATGCAGGTAAATAAATGATTTCATTTTCAAATGTAAATATAACTGTATATATAACTGTGTAAATAAAAGTATTTGTGCGTATTGTTCAATATCCCTTGTTCCTGTCTATTTCACACCTGACATCATGAAAGCGATGTGATTTATCACAGTTATTAAAAAGATGCATTTTAGCATTTTTTTAATGCCAGGCTAAACCCAGTGACTGCGGATATTGCGATATATTTTTTTAATAAACTAAAGAAAAATTAACTGCATTGGAACAGCATATTTTTATGTGTTAGAGACGCATTGAATGTCATTTATACATCACCTACCCCTCCAACGCATAATGGTGTTACATCTTACTAAACTCTAAACACCATAATAACATACACCCCTTAACTGACCACCTGACTATACCAAAGTTCTAAGCGTCCTTAGCTCTTTTGTGGGAGTTGGAACACTACCCGGTAATACACACCGAAGTTTGGCTTAGATGACAAGTTTATTATGACACGTGAACGCGGAATAACTAGCCAGCAAGCACTGGGAAATTTTGTAAAGGGGAAGGATGCAAACTGCGAACTTTGGGAACCGCCTTCCTCTCTCGAGTTGTGGTAAGGTTTGGCGTTAAAGTGTTGAATTTTATTTATTTTATCGGAAATCAGTTAGTAGCCATTAAAAATATTTATTTTATTTATTTATTTATTACAATTTTTTTTTTCAAAATTATAACATAATACATGATATACATGATTTTTTTACTTATTATTATTCTACTCTCCGTAAGTTGAGCTCCACTATCTCGTGGTTATGAGAGGAGTATTTACAAACATAAGATAAAATGAATACATAGTTAGAGTAGGTGATATGAAATTAAAATTAAAAACTTATTAAATAAATACAAACGTAAATCAACAAAACACTTTTGGACTAATAATAATAATTAATCAAATAGTAATTTATACGCTAGATAGTACATTATTAGGGGTACAATATATAATTATCTAAGTTCAGGGAATTAATTTGCTTTTTAAATTGTTCATATTTCAAAGTGTCGGTTATACTAATTTTGTTTTTAGATAATAATATATTGAACCATCTTATACCTAAATACAAATAGTGGTGCTGAGCCTTGGTCGTTCTTAACATTGGGATGGCCATTAAACCATTAGTTTTAAATATATTGCTATACTGTCAGTGGGGTGACTTTTATTGATGAAAAATTCTTTGTAGATTTGATGTAAGGCGTTTCTTTTATACAGTTCGGTAATAGATGATACATTGAACTTCCGAAATATCTCTATAGTAAGAATGTCGTATGGTTTTTTAATGATGATTTTAATTATTAATTTTTGTTTTGTTGTTATTGGCTGTAGTGAGGCTTTATAGGCCCCTCCCCACCCAATAATGCCATACTGCAATAGGGACTGAATTAATGCACAATATACCATTTTAATTGTTTTCTTGTTTAATATGTTAGGTAAGTTATAAAATACATATATAAGTATTCTTACTCGTTCAACGGTGAGTTTGATATGGTCTTTCCATTTAACATTTTTATCTATTATGATTCCAAGATATTTGATATTAGATTTCTGATTTAGTTTAGCACAGTCCGTATTACATGTAATATCATTTATGCAATTTTTAGAGTGAATGGTTATGTTAATTAAATTTGTTGGTACTTCTTCTTGTAGAGAGAAGGGAATAAAATATGTTTTTTCTGTGTTGAGCGATAATAGGTTGTTATCAAACCATTCTTTGAAAATATTTATGCCGTGATTGGCAGCAATGGTAATCTCATTCCATGTCTTTTTTCGATAATTATTGCAATGTCATCAGCAAAAGATATAATTTTACCATGAATGGATAATTTAAACATTTGATTGACATAAATTATAAATAAAATTGGTCCGATGACAGTCCCTTGGGGGATACCAAAATCCAAAATTTCCGCTTAGCTTTAATGAGTTGTTTAATTTCACCTTTTGGCCCCTTTGAGTTAGATAGCTTTGAAACCAATACCTAACCTTGCCAATAATACCGATATCATTTAATTTGTTTATTAGTTTTGTATATGAGATACTATCGAATGCCTTTCGTAAATCTATGAAAATGCCTACGCATTTTTTTTTATTATCCAATGCATGGTATATACTTGAAGTTAGTTCTGCAATGGCGTCCTGAGTACCTAATTTCCCTCTAAATCAAAATTGGCTCGGATATAATATTTGTAAGAATGTGGTTTAAATCTGGCGTTAAGTCGTAAGTAAATAAAAAAAAAACTTTATTATCTAATAATGCAGTTGAATCACTAAGGGAAAGTTAAAAAGAGAGGAAATTAAAATATGATAATTTTATCTACACATCGTATAAAAAACACGTGGTTGTCATGGGAGCCATAGCAACTCATGGGCTCCTGTAATAACATGATTTTGTTGTAACTCATTGAAAAATTTTACGTAAATCAAATTTAATAATGTTATTATTAAGTTCTGCAAGAATTTTTATATTTTATTACTGTGACAGCTGTTTCGGCGTTCAAGGCCATTTCCAAAGTGCAGTTAATCCATATTGTGACGACTTATTTACATGATTTTATTCGCTCCCACCCCATTCTAATTTGGACGGGTATTTAAAAATAATGATTTATTATCCGTAAAACCGATTTAGTTATAAAATAATTAAAATTATCTATTCTGTAAGGTTTTTACATTTATAATGTGTTTCCCGGTATTTAACTGATAATATTTTCTTAATTGATTTATTTAAATGTGTTTTGTTTTGATAATGTGGACATACTGAGAAGCGATGAATACATAATTTTCCTTACTTTATTAAATAATGTTATATTGGGATCATTCGTTTGTTTGTTAATTTCTAATTGTTCAAGTATATTTAATTTATGACCATTTCTTTCTATATGTAATTTTTTAGGCCCGTTGTTGTGAAACGGGCGTGATTATTTACTAAGGAGTGCTTTTATTTTTATAACATTGTATATTTTTTTAATCTAGTTAAGGAAGCCCTACCGATATAGGTAGCGTTGCAGTTGCCGTCTGACTTAAAAATAACATTAATAAATTTGATTTACATTAATTTTTTGAAAAATTAAATGGAATTCTACGAATTAAACAATTGGTTTTAGACATCGATCAAAATAGCACAGAGAAAGAAAATGTTTATACAGCGCCCTTGAAGAATTTTTTGACAAAAACAGTACAATAAACATCATCCAAATATTAGTCTTTCCTACCCATTTTTCTTATACAACCATAAGTATGTGTAAATAATGTGGAATCTAATCTTTTTAATAAATATAAATTGTATACAGAGTTTGCAGTGAAATTTTCATGATGCCAAACCTCACCGCTTAGGAGCTTTTGCTGCTTCAAATATCCGGCAAAAATATGTTTTTACAAACACAACGGTTTAAAATGCAAACCTCTTTCCTGGAGTTTCAGAAATTCGACATTGTTTTTTCTATCTAATACTCTTGAATCTTCATAACAAAGCTTCACCAGCACGTAATAAGCAGGACTAACTTCACCAGGTCATTTCAGACTCGTCTTTAGTAGATACGTGTTCCTAAAACAGCAATTCTCGTATTCAAATTGAAATGCGTGTTATTTCAACTAAAAACAGAAATGGTTTTCTAAGGGGAATTGAAAGTGATAAAAAGGCATTCTTCTCTCTTCCTGGAAGGTCTGGGATCCATTGCTTAGATAAAGTACCCAATATATCGTCATTCAACATCTGGGCCAGTTCAAAGATCCAACCACGTTGTTTTTGTCAAAAAATATTTATTTTGACAGTTAACTTCTCGTGTCTTTTTGAAAATCAATGATAATTTTTATTAATTATGCAACTTTTAAATGGTTACAAAAAGCGTATTATTTAGTCTTTATAACAAAGTTTAAATTATATACCTCACTAAAGTGCAAAATTAGATAACATAACTTTTATGAGTCCGTGTTGGGCTGGGAGAAATATTTCCCAAAAAGACTTTACGGCTATTTGTTTTCTGGGAGAAATAACCCCCCGAAAAGACTGAACGAGTTAATTTTAATAATAAAAAAAAAAATATTCGAAAAAATCTCATAATATCAACCAAAGCGTTTAATATGGGTATACGTGTTAATTTATTTTGTCTATGCGTCGAAATAAATAAATCTTTTTTTAATATATTTTTTTGTTTGTTTAAAAACACAATGTGTGACCTCATGTATAAACCATCTTTAAAGCTATTTACATAGGTGAATCCTTTTCTATAATACTTTACATTTCTTCTTTTTTTTACCACGCTTGGGTATTTACATAATATTTTTATGATAAATTAAGTGTTCCCCAACATGACGTTGATATCAAAATCGTTCGCGGGACGTGGGTTTTATTGAACCATTAGAATTTTACGCTATTTGTGATTTACTGACAAATTGAACTAGTTAGACTTTTTAACCGCTTGTACTTAGTTTAACCAATGTTGATCAATTAGTTGAATTTCAACTTGTCAAGGAGAATAAGCTTTACTTATTCCTAGAGAATCGGTAGCCAAGAGAAAAGTCTGACGCATGCCCACAATTAGTAAAGGGTTAACTTTTCCACAGGAGTACAAACAGGTAGGATAGGAGTATAAGCGAGAGAGCATGCCATATAAAAAGAGTACATTTTAAGAATAAAAAAATTACACAATGTAGAAATATAATATAAAAACATAAATAAAAATTAAATTAAATTAAAATAACATATTTAACACTTATGCTACAGTTCCCTGAGGGAAATTCTCCATCTACAATGTAGGGGCGCGCCATGCCACTGGACGACGGCGTGGACAATAGTGTTTTCCGATCTCCGGTAGCGCTAACTCGTCCCGGCTATTCTGTGACGCATCAAAGCAGCGAACCCTTCCTTCTGCGATCATCTGCGAGGCGCAGCTTCTCCAAGGGAGGCCGCACAGCGCCCTGTAAGCGTGGTTATATTGCACTCGGAGTGTGTCCATGACGCCTTGTGTATATCTAGTCCATAGTTCGCTAGTGTAAAAGCTCATGCAGTATATCTGGAATAGTTGCTTTTTACCGGAGGACTACACCTATTAAATCTTCTGGCGAGCATGTTGGCACGTACGCACAGCGCTCTTCTTTGGCGTTCTATATCATTTTTTATCATTTAGGTCATCAGTGATGACATGCCCCAAGTATTTGATTTCGCTGCAGATTTCAAGATTGGCTCCGCCGAGACGTATGGGCGGAATGACAGCAGGACCCGCATTTGCCTTGAAAATCAGCAGTGATGATTTTTTTGCATTATACATTAGACCGTGACTAATAACGTACGATTCGCATATGGCTAGAAGTTTTCTCAATGCTCTTACCGATGGGGCAAGTATGACCATGTCATCTGCATAGCTGATATTGTTCATACATTCTCCAGCAATGTGGCATCCGATTCTTGTTTTCTTAAGAGTTTTGCTAAGTTCATCCACGTATACATTGAACAGCACTGGAGACATTGAGCCTCCTTGTCTAACGCCGCACTTTAATTGAGCTGCTTCTGATAAGCTATCATTCCATCTGACAAAGTTTTCCTGTTGGTTGTACCACGTACTTAATATATTAACAATTTGCGGTGGCACTTGTCGTTCGGTCAGTTTTTTCCACAACTTATTATGACTAACCCTGTCAAAAGCTTTTCTCAAGTCTAGGAAGCATGCGTATACCGTTGTTTTTCTGGCTTTATAATATTCAATTGTTTGTTTCATACTATATATGGCTGTATCAGTTGAGGATCCAGCATTGAAGCCCATTTGGGAGTCCTCTGTATTGAGCTTGTCTTCGGTTAAGTGTAAGATGACTTTTTCAAAGATTCTTGCAGTTATTATGGGAAGAGATATTGGCCTGTAATTAATGGATTATGATGAACGCACAGTTTTTGTAACTCGCTCTGAAAAAAGCTTTTGCGTTTCCCCACTCCAATAAATTGGGTCTTTTCAACACCCAAGTTCCCGCATTTTTCTCTTTAAAAATAGTCTCAGCACCAAATCCCCAAGACGACAAAATGTCCTTTGTAGATATCACCATATTTAGTTCTTCTGGACGTAATAAACATTTTGTGCTGTCAAAATTCATATTAATTTTGTCCTTAAACTTGACTAACCTTTAATTTATTTGTCAATGCCCACTCCGATTACAATTTGAAAGCTTTTTAGTAGACAATGACAAAAGGGTCAAATGAAATTAATTAATAAATGTTTTATTTTAGCTGATGCTAAACAGAAGAAAGCCTGAAAAATCTGAAAGCTCGAAAGACCCGATGACTGCCTTTGACATTTAAAAATGACTCGTAATTCAGAGTTGAATTATTGCTCCAATTAATTGATGTTGTTTGTGATCAAAATGAAATGTCGAGTACTTCTTTATCGTGTTAATTAGATTAGATTTTTTTCCTGTTTGCTTTCTGTTTATTTTTTTATAATGAAACAAACCCTAAACATCAATGCAAATTTGTACAAAATTTAACCGAATAAACACCGAAACATATCATTAGATTAGATATTAACAAGAAAACAACGTGTATTATGTTTATGTGCAAAGTTTCAATTAGATAAAGTACCTCTTTGAAGTCGCAATCAAATCTCATTATTGCCCTTGTAAAATGATCCTATACGAATTTTGTTTATTTACATTTGACAGTGGTAATATTAAGGTCAAATTGTTGCTTTTGAATAAATAATGTTACGCCAAGAGGGATCAAAGAATAACGGTAAAAGAAAGCATGAGCCCTTTTGATTGTGAAATTTACTGACAACATGAAATTACGTCACGATGGTCAACGTTATACTTTTTAAGAAAATACGGATGTGGTAATTTTGTATACTAGTTCTTTTTTTAAATTAAAAAATGAGATATTATATTTAATCGATGGTCGTATATCCGAAAACGTATGGATTAATGTAAGGTAAGATGCCAATAAATCTCATTTCGTCTAATCTGCAGATCTTCAATACATTCCATCTCCAGATACATTATTCAGACATATACTACTACCCATACGAAGAGATTTTGATCATTACTCGCCGCGCAAGAGTTGAATAATTATATACTGCGTCCTCAACCGAGGGTCGTAGTAATTTAATTTCTACCAATGTCTACCAGATTCCACACTCACGCATACAAAATTCATCTTAAGTTAGTTGACGTCATAGTCCATGACGTCTGATTTTATCTGGAGAGATTCCTACAGGTTGATTACATTATTTTAGTATTGCTAATTTTGATTAATCGCATTTACCATATAAACCAAGCTACTACAGAGCTTATGGAAAACGGAGAATTTATTTTGACCTTTGTGTTTTTCCATATGAATAAACGTTTTTGTTTGAATAATTATTATGAATTCTTAACTTTTATTTCTCGACTCACAACATTTTACATGAAAAGGTGATAAATAGTTCTGGTGGATGAAACTCGGTTCACGCAATTGCCAACCCCGCAGCAGTGTTAAACGAATGAAAAAATCGAATGATTTGAAAAATAACTCCGCAGGGCACTCTAAATGGGACGACACGCTGACATGGACACTACTGCAGTATGAAATATAGGAAAATGCGGTGCAAATTCAGATGATTTGAAAAATACCAGGTCGATAAAATTATATTATGAAGATACGTACATTTAGATGCAAGTTTCTATTTGTAATTTTTATGGATATCTTGAATTACCACCTGAATGAAAATACTATAATAATGTATAATACGGCCTCCGTGGTCGAGGGGTAAGGCTCTCGACTACGAACCCGAAGGTTGTCAAATCCCGGCGTGCGTAGGTAAATCTAATTTAAATAATTTGTGCTGTTTCACAATTAATTAATTTAAAAATAATGTATAGTATGTTTGCGCACGTTCCAGAGTGGAAGATACTCTCAGTATCGCCCTGGTGAAAGACCACTATTCGGAATTGAAACACTGCTTGAAATGGCTGTTAGCCATGTTTGGTGATCGGATCTGAATAGTCATTTCCCCACCTTCCTGTTCCCCTTCGCTTTCCCCTCCTCAATACCTCCAGCCTCACAACATTCCCCAATTGGGGGCATCATAGTCTCACTGGCTCCAGACGGTTGGGAGCAGTTGAGACTCTTTTGCGGTATTCATGTAAAACAAAAAAAAAACACTATTGTAGGAATATCTACATACAACTAATACTTTATGGTTGTTCATTATAAAAAATAAATTAAATTCACTTTGTATAATCGCTAAGCACAGACAATATATGATTTGATACATACTCGTATATATATATTTTTTTTAAACATATATATAACATTTTTCTTATAAGTACTTACCATGAGCAAATGTTTGTAATATATAATTTTGTTACAATACTTGATTTTATTTTATTTTCATATCTTGTCTTATTAGAGGTAAAGTCACAAGGGGGAAATTCCGTATAAAATACAAGTAGGTATAAAATCATGTAATGTAAACGGTCGATTTACCGAAAAGCAATAAATGAATAAATGTATCTTTCACGCATCTTGTTAATAAATTCTATAGTTCTTGATAAATCTCATTCAAAATCAGATAAGAAAAAGTTGTGAGGGAGCTGAACTCGAATCTTAAGTCAAATGCCCAATTTAGGTAAGCCATATTTATATTCCAGGATTCTCCACCGATTTGGTTCCAATGCAACTATCTTGAATTTCCAGAAATCAGGCTCGATTTGGTTGAAAATTGGTTTAGAAAAAGGTAGGAAGGAGCTGAACATAAATTTAATTTCAAAATAAAAAAAAATCGGTAGCCACTTGGAAATTCTCGAGTTCTGCACCGAATAACTTCGAAATCGGTATAGTAAAGGATATGGGGGAACTGAACACGAATATTATATCTATTTGCTCAATTTCGGCAATCATTTTGATTTTTTTGAGTTCGGCACCGATTTTTTTCAAAATCTGTCTAGGTGAAAGCGGAGTTGAAATCGAATCTAAAGTCAAAATGCTAAATTTCGGAGATCCTCCTGAAATTTTACAGATCTCCACTGATGTGGTACAGAATCATAAGGGAGATTATAGAAAAGCTAAACTCGAATCCTCAAACTTGTCAATACTCAATTTTGGCGGCAATCTTGAATTACTAGAGTTCTGGACCGATTAGGTTCTAAATCGGTAAAGGGGAGGTTAGGGGGGAGCTGAACTCGAGCCTTTTGCCAAAATGTACAATATGACCGTACATTGGATTATGCCAGGTATGAAATCATTCCAGTAGATGGACTGATAATGCAATGCGACTGTAATGCCTTAAAGTGGAACGGAGAAATACCGGGAATATGTTATGCAGGAGAAAAAGATGCATCTTGCCGTATTTCCCATCAGAACCTAGGGATTGCTGTTAGGGACAAGGCTGGAATAAAAAAAACAATAAATTAATATTCGCGGATACAGTTTAGCATTAGAAGTGACTTATTATTTTGGAGCAAACATTGTAGGGGAGAATAGTTTTATGGCTACATTCAAAGTACAACTTATTTTTACTTCCACCTTACAATATTATACCCAGTTCACTAGAATTCACCTCAAAACTTTACTTCAAACCATCCATAACCCTAAACAACGCCGGGTAAACGACAGCTAGCGTTAAGGTCTATTCACATCTACCGACAACGAGCACTTCAGATACGTAAAGTGCCAGGCACGGCAAAATTAGTTCCTTACATTAACTGTGAACACATTCACGCACGGTGTAATGTTGATTTATTTGTACCTATTTCTAAAACTAATGTGCGAAAATACCCAAAATGGTTTAGCAAAGATCTCATCAATACGGTTAAAGAACTTATTCAGAAAGTTTACAAATCAACACCGAATCCTAAACATTACGTAAAATTTGATGACTACTAAAATAATGTGAAAATTTTGTTACATTGAAAATTTCGCTGTTTTCAGTACTAAGAATATTTATAAATATTCAAACATGCTTAATAATAATGACTCTAGTGTTCCCTCGAACATGTATTTATTTAACCAAATGGCCGATAATCCCCAAAAAGTCGTTAATCTATTTGTCGAATTCTTCAGCAAAATACTGCAAACGATACTCCATTCAATGCTACAACAACTAATAATTATCAGCCTTGACTTCTCCTCGTACTAAACGTTTTGACATGTCTCTAAAGATGTGCACCTTTCAGAAGAATTGGAAAAGAAGCTATTTGTCTTCAATTAAAAAAAGGAAATATAACTGATATTTGCAACAATATGTGTTCAGACATCAATCCTGAAATTATTTGAGTCTGCTCTGCTCACTAAACTCTTGCCTGAGATTAATAAAGTAATTTCATATTGACAACTCGGTTTCTTGATAAAAAAGATCCACGCTTTCAAACTTAATGATTTATCAGGAACATTTATTTAATACTATGCACAACCTTCTCAAACAGACGTAGTGTACATAGATTTTAGTAAGTCTTTCAAAAAAGTCTCACATTAAATTCTCATACATAAATTTAGCACCCTCGGAATAACCGGAAATATTTTGAGATGGTTTGAATATTATCTACACAAAACAAAAACATCAGCAAAACTCAATTCACGCTGCTTTGAAATCTTCAGCGGCATTCCACAGTTCCACATTTGGGACCAGTATTGTTTTCCTCGGTTATAAATGACATAAGTACCATTTTTATTGAAACCTTAAAAATTATAAAACTGTTAGTAACCTCCATGACTTTTAGGTATTTCAATTAAATCTTGTGAGGCCTTAAGAGTGATGTATTCGTAATGAACTGTTCCTCAATAATGAAAAATCTCAAACTATAACTTTTGTTCCAATTAAAAATCCCTTCATGGCATTTGCTCATAAAAAGAATTGAGCAAATAAAAGACCTTGGTATTATTTTGAGCAGCAATCTAACCTTTGTTCCTCACATAAATGAAGTAACTAATAAGGTCATGAAATACTTGGGATATATTTTGAGGACGGTGAAAGATTTAAAATCAATAAACTCCTTTAAATTGTTATTTACTAAGTTGGCGGAAGCAATTTAGAGTATAATTCAATAGATTTATTAATTACAAGTTATGTATTCCAATCGAAAATCTTACTTATGCTTATTTAATGGACCTATATAACCAAACCGATTTATCATCAGGCGCACAGAGAGCGATTTACTACGGCAGATTGAATGGATGCCCTGAATTTAACTAACCACTTACTGAACCACCTGTTATACTATTTTGTACAACCTGCAGTTATAATGAAACCGCAGAAAAAACTGTTATTCACTAAGCTGTAATTACATTAATTGTTTTTGTGTTTAATTCGTAGAATTCCATTTATATTTTTTTTAAATTTAATGTAAATCAAATTCAATAATGTTATTATTAAGTTCTGCGAATATTTTTAATTTTTATTATTGTGACAGCTGTTTCGGGGTTTACGGCCAGCTTCAAACTGTGGTTAATCCACATTTTGACGACTTATTTATATGATTTTATTTACTCCCACTCTTTTCAATTTGGACGGGTAATGATTTATTATCGGTAAAACCGATTTAGTTAGAAAACAAATAACAGAATTAAAAATTTTAAAAATACTTGCAGAACTTAATAACATCATTATTAAATTTGATTTACATTAAATTTAAAAATAAAATAAAATAAAAAACAAACAAACTGTAATATTGTCTTTGCTTACTTCTTTTACAATCTAATTTTTATTTTATTTTTATTATTATTATACTCCTTTTAAACTTACTATGTGATAAACATATATTAACATGTGAAAGCCTTTAAGGCGTTAATAAAGAAATACACTTCTGTACCAGGCCTGCTCCTTTACGTGTCTGCACTGCTTGCAGTTCACAGTGGGTGCATATGTGAATAGCACTAATAATTAATTTTGTATTTTGTATTACTTCACACTTTTCGAAAGTTAATACAAACTGCCATCATTCAGATATTTAAAGACATACGTATTAGCCGAACGCAGTGTTTCTTCTTAAAGTAGAAGAATCTTGTGATCGGTGTTTTTGTCAAAAATATTTTTATTCATTTAATTTATTTATTCATTTTTTTATCTTAACAAACAGATTGCAATCGTCGAAGCACAGACGTCAGGTGGAAATGCTGTCCAATCAGCTAAAATACTCGTACATAAACGACGTCTATAAAAATAATTCCAGGTGGCATCATAAAACAAATATTACCAAAAATAGGAGGAAGAAGGCGGGTAAACGGGATTCATTATTCCCCCCCCCCCCACTCCATACAAACTTATCATAAAATACTTCCATGTGAAATATCTCGAATACGTGAAAAAAATCTAGTGAAGACGGATCACGTGGCCGGGGGGAGGCTAGGTGGAATGAGCACTCGGGCAAAGAGCCACTAACACTGCGGTGATCATAATTCACGGCGACGTCAGGGCGCTTAAAAAGGACGATCTTCCGCAGAATGTAGAGAGGTGACATCGCTGCTGATGTAATGGTAGGATGCAGTGAAATAATGAAAAAAAAACTTACATACGCTTTGTAAAAGAAATGTACCCATATTAGTTTCATCTAAGCAAACATAAAAAAAGTTTTTCTTAAATGGATCCGTTTAACACAAAAATAATACGAAATTTCAGATAACATGATTTCCGTATTAATAAGGATCACCAGTAAAAAATATGATGGCTTAAAAATATTCATAAAAAGTTCAAACCATGTTTTCAGTTTGGGAATTTGATTTCCCAGAAACATCATAGATTATTTAATTAAGTTCTGCAAGTAGAACACACATTGTCCTTTCGTATAATCGTCCAATTTTTTGGTTTGTCATTTTATAAACCTCGAAAAAAATAAAGTATTAGCCCTAAAATAAATGTTTGAAGCGCAAAATCTCCTACTCACGAACTCTTTTTTTCAATATTGTCGTATTGTTCACTGTGGCAAATTAAGTTTTTTAGAATATGACCGTAAAACATTTTAATATTTGTGCACGTGCTTTACAAATTAAAATAAAACATGCGTTTTGGTGACGTTTCTTTCCTTAAATCAAAACATGCGGCCGATGTTAAGCGGGAATTTCGACCTTGTCACCACTTGCATAAGGAGCTCATGAATTTTAGCAAGTACAATAAAGGTTATTTAATTTTGGCTGATTGTTAGTCATGTTACTTTTAAAAGAGCGCAAGTGCAATTTCTTGGATTGCACAATATGCATGGAGACAAATAATCTCAGACAAATATTGACCACAAAGGGCGGCAACAATACTCTATTGTTGCGCCCCTAAGGTGATTTCTCACAAAAACGGCGCTATACAAGTCATCCAACTATTATTATTATATCTGGGAGTAAATTAGAAGGAAACATAATTAAGACTTAAAACTTAATATATTTTAAGGAAATACATCCTAAATTGTACTACTGAGAGAAAGAGCTTGCTTAAATAAAATATAAGAATTATTGTACCGGGCGTTACGTAGATTGATGGCGAAAGCGCAGTTCACTATCATGTACGGTAGTGAAGAGTGTACAGTATGATGACTAGGATACCATTGAACGTGTCTCTCGGACACAGCAGGAGCAGCGAGTGGGTACCAGAGGATGGCTAGGATGCCATCAGGTCACCGGGGAGAGTCAGTGCGTGACGAGCGTGTCGTTAGGACACGTCAGGAACGAAGAAGTCCATCCTTCAAGACACAATCGTATATATTTATCTCACAGATGTAGAAATTTTCCATGGTCCAGCTGAATGCTCATGGACGCGGATGTAGAAATAATGAAGCTCGTGCGGCTCTCATAGTCCCGACAAAAAGAAAAAAACTGTTACCAAGTTAGGCAACCAAATTAACACTAAAGAGTGGGAAATGTCTCCCACCCACGAATAATTAGACAGGTATTGTTTTAACGTTATAAGAGGACTATATACAAATATATCTTGTTACGGATCTTCATACGTAATAACTTGGTTATTCAGATCAGGAGATTATTTGTAATGAAAATTTCTTATCCTTTTCCTTAAGCTTAAAAAGTTCTTGCTTGAGAGATAAATATTCCTAATGGAAAAAAAATGGACATATTAATCCTTTGAATACGGTCACTGTTTGTTTCTGACTCTGACTACTCCGATTTGTCTGATTCTGGAAGCAAAAACCGTTCATATTACAATATTGAATAGGGTAGCTTTTCGTTTATGACTCCAATACAAACCATGCCCGTGCCTTGAGTGTGACTCCGGAACGACTGAATCTGTATTTGCGAACAAGTGAGTCCACCGTCTTCGGAATCAGAAACATTGGACTCGGTCCGGTCGGAACGATTCTCCTCTATGCCGCGCCTGCCATTGTATATTGTTTTGTTTACCGTGCCGAAAATTTTCAAACATCTACATAATGTTTAAAGCAAATAATAACATGGTTGGTTTTCATTTTTCCCTCAAATCAATTCATATTATTGAATTTTGAAAACTTTGCTGTAGGTGAAATATACAAATATATTGAGGGAAATGATAAGATTTATTTTATTGTATGTGTTTTGAATAATTCTATCAGTTATTATTATTAGACAATATTTTACAATTATTACGAACGTAAAAGTGTTTTATTTTCATGCATGTATAATGTTTTCAAAATAGTCAAGACCAAGAAATTAACCAGCTGTCAGTAATTTTTTTCTGTAACACATATATTTATTATATAATGTAAATGCGTCAGAATGTTCCGATATGCAAAAAATTTTATGCCAAAAAATTAGTTCTGAAATTTAATTTCACGAAATCCATGGCTCTGTAAACAGTATAACGCGTCACTTAGTTAGTTCATCACTGGTGGCACCCCCTCCCCCCGACTGAACTTACTAAGAAAGTGCTACCTGTAATAAGTTGGTGTTCCCACTTTTATTGCGGTAGCGGCTATGAAAAGTGAATTATGTCTCGTTTAGCGCACGCTCCCCTTTTAATTTTGAAAATTTGAACCCAAACGTTCCGAAAAATAATTTCCCTGCAACATCGCAGTGCTCCAACAATAGAGAAAATATTTATTTATTTTTACCTAGTCGGTAATTCATCTGCTTGTAGAGATTCTTCAAATTAGTAACTGATCCCATTTCAAAATAATACACTTAGGTATTTACTACACTAATGAGAATTTACAATATTCGTTATTCAATGTAAATATAACCAGAAGAAGTTAATTTTATTTTACCTTTTTGTATTTTAGAATATAGGTAAATATGTATTTTTTAAACATTAAAGAAGAGATGTGCAATGTAAGCATTTAAAAAAGCATTAAAAATCAGGTTGGGTCTTTGCATGGCGACAACCACACTTTTAAATGCACCTATATATTTTTGTAAAAATCGGCATTACTCGGTGTTGTCGTAGTAATGAAAAAAAAAATAGTTCCACTTTATGAAATTTCCACATATTCTTTATTTAACTTAAATATTACATAACAATTGTTGCATTTCTAATATTATTCTAAAAATTCTACTTCACTTGAACTAGACGGGTTGTTATTCGGTCAAAAGGAAATTATTACCCGTACATATTTATTTTGTCATGGATAGTCATGGACTCCATACACCTGCCGGTTTATTTGCATGTTTCGGATATTATTCTTTATTAGAAACACGAAAATAACCCTTCATTAGAGGTAAGATGCTTTTAAACCCGCGGTTTGGGCGTAAAATAATTATGATGGTCATATTTTTGCGGTTGTTACAAGTCTATTTTTCACGCAATTCAGACTAAATATGCTCCAATATATTACCGGCAGAAACATACTTGTTCGTACATACGTAGAAAGTTTGTGAAAAAATTCGCGTACTGTATTTTTCTAAAAATATTAATTGCCTGGAGCCAATTTGCGGCCTCCGTGGTCGAGCGGTAAGGCTCTCGACTACGAATCCGAAGATCGCGGATTCAAATCCCGGCGTGCGCAAGCAAATTTTATTTAATTAATTTGTGCTGTTCCACAATTAATTCATTTAAAAATAATAAGTTGTATATTTGCGCACGTTCCAGAGTGGAAGATACTCTCAGTAGAAGACTCTCTCAAATCTGAATAGCCAGGTATTTCCCCACCTTCCTCTACCTCTTCTCCTTCCCCTCCACAATACCTTCAGCCACATAACATTCCCAAATTGGGGATGCCATAGTCTCACTGGCTCCAGACGGTTGGGTGCAGTTGGGACTCTTGTGGGGTGTTCAGATAAAAACAAAAAAATATGGCTTTTGCATCCCCCAATTTTGATTGCGAAAATAAACGGATTGAAAAATGCTGCTGACATGCGCTGACGGAAAAAAAAGATTGACATAGGATAGCCGTGAAAAAATAAATACATATTTTAAAAAAATACGTAATGATTACCTTTGGCTAAGGCAAGGATAATAGTAGGTAGGTAATTCAAATCCCAAACACACATCCAAGCGTCGACTTTGCCCCGTGATATGTGAGTTTGTATATTTCAAGGATTTTCACATCACCTGAGCGAACACAGATCACATAATGTGATATTACTTGATTTTTTATACCACAGTTCCAGAGTTCCAACTGCCTGAAGAAACCAGCAGGACTATAGCATAAAAATTGGGGTATGTTTTTTAGACTGAGGGGGGGTAGGAAGAGGAAGATGGTAGAGATAAGCGAGCATTCATTATTAGGTTTAATTATGGCATCCCCAATTGGGGTTTATTTTGAGAATGAAATGAGCTAATAGAGCAAGGAGATGGAGAAGAGTAAGAGTGGTAATACGGTCACCAAACACGGCTGACACCATTTCAGGCAAACTTTTTGTTTCGATACGGTGATCTTTTAAAGTTACACTCGAAAATTTGTTATTCTTTATCAAGCCAGCATTTTGCAAGCCCAAGCTCGGAATTTTAAACACTTTGAAATATATTCAGTGATTATCATAAAGGTCTAAAGTTTTATAAACTTTCCATATTAAATCGAGCGAAAAGCAGTCGGACGGCTCGTCACGAGTTAACCAAGTTTCTGGAACACGGCACTTAGGGGTTAAATGTAAACCGCAACTCGTAAACATACTTCTTACTAGCTTTATTATATTTATCACATATTTCATGTCACGCCGAGAATACGGCTCGATCCATGAGTTTTACCACCGACACAGAACAAAGAAAGCGTACACTTAAACTATGGAAGAATTCTTGTGATATTATTCGTGTGTATATTCGTCCACGGCTGGTGTCATGTAGGACCCAGCATGTGATTTAATGATAACATAATATCCTTTTTACTCTCGGATTTGACGCATCAAAGTTATTTGACTTATAAAGACGTTTATGGTGTATTATGTACTTAATTACATTAAAATGATTTTTTTTAATTGAAAAACCTTCGTAATGTTTTTCCACTTATTTATTTTCGACCGGTCCGGTTTCACCCTATCACGGGCATCCTCAGACTGGTACAATGTATACTTAATCTATGGTATATATAGCATGGATGTCGGGAGTGAGTTCCCTGCTTTCTAATATTGTTTTTATTACTTGTAATTTATTTATTGCTGATGGTACTGTTTATTATACCTGATGTGTTACTGTATTTGCACCTGATGTGTACCTATTATAACATAATAAAATATTTTAAAGACCCAATAAAATATACCTGGTTATCCGTAGTTCATATAACTATAGGACAGAACTGCTGTAAAATTCATCTTGGCAAACAACGGTTGTCACACGGAAATCAGAGGAAAATACCAAAACTAGAAAGAACCATCTGTTCAAATAAAAGCCGACGAATGACTTTATATAATTTTAAAAAAAAACATAGATTCAGTAAATAAACACAATGAAATCCATCTTCCAGAGGGTAATAAGCCAACCTGAAAGTAGTCTTTAAAAACATAATAAACAGTACCGTCAGCAATAAAACAAATTTCATGTGATAAAAACAATATTAGAAAGCAGGGAATTCACTCCCGACATCCATGCTATATATACCATTGATTTAGTATTCATTGTACTAGTCTGAGGATGCCCGTGATAGGGTGAAACCGGTCCGGTCGAAAATAAATAAGTGGAAAAAGGTTACAAATGTTTTTTAATAAAAAAAAAAAAATTTATATGAAATTCCATCATGAATTAACAGTTTCAAAATTAGAAATAATTAATTACGTTACATTAAAAATGTTTCGAAAATTAAATGATATCAATCGCATCAAATACCACGTCAATTTCTGTTAAAAATATGTCTGTTGTTACTTCATGTCTTCAAGATGACTGAAAATAAATAAACCTAAATAAATAAATAAACCTAAATAAATAAATAAACTGACAAAGAGAAAATATTTGATATTTAGCCATAGATAAATAAAAAGACATGCAACGAAATCAAAATAAAAATTGAGGGGAAATTATTGAAAATGTAAATTATATTAAATACTCGGGACTTATATTAGACACAAAACTTACATTTAATAAACATGGCGATTATATCCAAAAGAAAATTCATCCAGAGTACTTCAGCCATGCAAATATGTTTCTAAAGTATACCATAAATATTATTAATTGTTTTTGTGTATAATTCGTAGAACTCTATTTAATTTTTTTGAAGTTTAATGTAAATCAAATTTAATAATGTTATTATTAAGTTCTGCAAGTATTTTTAGTTTTTATTATTGTGACAACTGTTTCGGCGTTTAAGGTAGTTTACAGTTTGAAAATGGCCTTAAACGCCGAAACAGCTGTCACAATAATAAAAACTAAAAATACTTACAGAACTTAATAATAACATTATTAAATTTGATATGCAATAAAATATATGTTTCAACCGATAATAGCCTACTTATCGTTTTTGTATTGTCCCAATACTATTTCCCTTGCCAGAATTCATAGGTTGTGCTTCTCGCCGGTGATGTTCAATCATAAAGTAAATTAGGTATGTATATATTATTTAATGTTCATAATGTACGTGCTGAGATTTTGTTCAAGTCTCGTGCCTTCTGCCGAAGTACGTTATGTAATGCAAGTTACCTGCTAAGCGTGGGCAATGCAAAGGTGACATGGAAACCTTCTGAGACTCCAAGAACCTCCGGCTCTTTAACGTCGTTAAATTAACTTTACAACCAGGTGAGTGCACGCCTTCACAAGGCTGCATTCGTGATCGCGTGTTTGTGGAGAGTTTGTCGCAACTCACATCGACTGTGGGAAAAATGAGACGTTTCACTGACAATATTCTTAGAGGGAAGTTTGGAGGACTGGCCTCTTATCGTCCTGCAATTGAATACGACAGAAGTCAGTGTAAATTGCTTGTAACACAAAGTTCTTTTTTATATTATACTAGCTGAGGTGTACCCGGCCTTGCTCGGGTACAATAATTGATTTCACATCGAAAGTAACTATCTCCAAATAAAGAAACATTCATTTAAATATTTTATTTTATTCCAAACGTTTATCATAAAGTTCTTAAGTAGGTACCTACTCGTGTTTTCCATTTTGAAAATATTCTTCCCAAAAAATATTATTCTTTTGAATATGCAATCTGTGGCTAACCAGAGTGTTATATCTATACTATAACCTAAATAAAACATGGCGGGTTCAATATTTTTCATACTAATTTTAAAACGTTATAGAAACAGTTTTACATATTTGATTTCATTCAAACAGCTCTTGAAACCTTCCCGGAACTAATAAGAATAAACTGTGTTCAGCGAAACCAATCCAGTAATTTTCGAGAAAATCGAGGACAAACAAACAAACTTTTATTGATTTATATATATATATATAATTTATAGATGTTTTCCATCGGTGGACAAGCTCAACCAAGAGATTTATTTATATTTTTGATCATTAAAGGGTAGCTTCGCTTCCGAAACATGTTGATATTTATATATTAACCGTTAGATTGCGGCCCAGCGCCATCACGCTAATAGCTTTAGTTACGAAAATTGCGACGCAGCGCTGCAGCGCTGCAATTTTTAGTGTGATTTTTGTCGTCTTTGGGAGAGTACGTGTTCAATTTGAGGGTGGTATATTGCAGTTGGCGCGTGTCTCGATAACTGTATTTATTGTTTACCCTGTTAAAATAAATACACCCTAAAGTAGATCGATATTTTTCACCATGTCAGAAGTTAGTTCTATTGCAGATGATCGTAATGTATCAAATGACAGCGGCACTACAGACGATGAGACTTTTGTTCCCATAAATGAATGTGTGAAGCAAAGCAAATGAGATAAGGCTATC